>CM075873.1:32459156-32631656 GCA_038021265.1 Cyprinella venusta | reverse complement strand
ACTCCAACACTCATGACATGGTTCAAGCGTGTTTCGTCCGTTTTTAGTTTATTTTTCAAATATTCATTTATCGGCCATTATAACTGCCGATACCGATAGTTTGGAAAATGCCTAATATCGGCCGATAATATCGGCCTGCCGATAAATCGGTCTGGCTCTAATATGTATTGTGAAAATCGCTATACAAATAAATTTGATTTCTAAATAAACACAGGGAACCAGTACTCTGATTTAAAGGCCTGTTCACACCGGGATGAATTTCGCGCGCTATTTGCCGACGTTTAACGCCTCGTGACTAAACAAAGGGCACCACACCGACGCGTAAAACGCCACACGTAAAAGCTTCATTTTTAAAAGAAAAACGCCTCGGGTTCGTTTTTTCAGTTTGACGCACCGCGTCAAAAACTATCCGACCAATGAGATTGGCGCTTTTGCTCACGTGTTTGGAGCTTCTGAAGTTACAGTAAAACACAACTTGGGGGCGCTCAAACACAAAACGGTCTTGCCGAGCACACATATGCAACGGTGAAGAAGGTATACGCCAAGTAGCGTCGCCGTCTACACAGCCAGGAAGAAATAAGACGAGGAAGATGCAAGACAAGATGAACGTAGAGCTGCTGTTCTCGTTGGTGCTAGAGCATAAAGAACTACAGGATGTGACAAACGCGACAGGGACTACAAACATCTTGATAAGAGAGAACTAATATGGAGTGGTATTGCAGAGCAAATTGGCGCCATCTAATGTCAGGGAATGAATTTGCATGTTCACTCGGCTCATCGTCAACGAAAACAGCTTGGGTGTGAACACAAAAAACGCACTGAAAAAAGCTGACGAATAACGCGCGCTGATATTTGTCCTGGTGTGTATGGGGCTTAAGATTATAAAATTTCCCCCAAATTCCAGATTTTCCATTTTAGGTTTTCTTGTTTTCGTTTTAAAGTTGCATGGTGTAACATTTAGGAGGATGTGTTGACAGAAATGCAATATTATAGACCATTTCAAAAGATGTAAACAACACTGGCCCAGAAGCACTTCCTGTTTCAGTTTTTTAACACTACATAAAGGCTGGGATAAAATACAACCAACAGAACATTTAAAACTGAATCAAAAAGTTAAACAAACATCTTTAAGAAGTTTTCTTTACATGTCAAATAAAGAAAACAGTTACAAACTGAAACAGGAAGTGCTTCTGGGCCAGTGTTGTTTACATCTTTTGATATGGTCTATATACATAATTGTCTTCAGTGGTGTGTAAAGGCCTTACATAATGAACCGTTATGTTTTTATTACCTTAGAATGGGTCTCATTCATGAAACACGAGCAGAACGAATTTTTGTGTAAATCGTGTGTAAAGTGGTTCTGGCGCAAATTTTCAGATTCATTAAAATGTTCGTATTTTCCAAATGTTAGTTGGAACGCAAGAAATCTACGCCTGCTCCCAGCCACGCATAAATAGTCCGCTTAACATTTTGCTTATTAATAAGGCTGCATTTTAATTCACATTAATCGGGTACATATTCACACAGCATTTTGAAAAAAAATATTATGTATAGTAATTACACACGTTTTTCTTTTTACTTTTATTATGGGAGCCAGTAATAGCATCTGCGATGGTGGAGCTCCTCCAGTTTGAATAAGATTTTTCCGAAGTGAACTGATTTGTTTTTTGCTGTCAAATTTAATGTCGAACCATTTTCTTTTTACTTCTGGGACTGTTTGATTAACAGATGAAACTCCATTGACTGCTGTAATATGCTGCCAAGCGTCCTTTTTTCATAGGACCTGATGCACCACTATGAAGGCTACGCTTGAAAATAAAATGTGCCGTTTTGAATGAACCTCCGACAATAAAACTTCAATTTCTGCATCTGAGAAATTTTTCTTTTTCATTCGCATTCATGTCATAATATGATGCCCATATATAGTTGTCAGTCGGATTTAATGGGCGGGATTTATGGTAATCGAGAATGAACGTGCACGCGCGTCCCTTTTACGACTCATTGGAATTCATTAACACACACGTTTCACTATCACATCTGACGTTTACGAAGTATTTGTGAATCAGGAGAAGAGTTTTCGGGAAGGTCTCTTTACGCGCAAATCACTCACATATTTACTCGTATAGTTACGAATGTTTCATGCATGAGACCCACTGAGCATTTCTATCTACACATACCGCGGGTCCCCTTACATTGAAATTCGCTGACATATTTTTACAGTGGCCCTAAACGCGTCACGCCTCACAGCGATCGGGACACACTGCTCAAAGCACGCCTCACGTGAACGGTGTCTGGCTCAGAGCTGAGACAGAAGCACAGGTGTAGAGCAGACTGCAGATCTTTATAGCTCAGCTCTGTGTGTGTGCTGTTTGTTTAGGGCTGCGGTCCCCAAAGGTGCCAAAGGTGGTTTGATGAGGCCTCTGAGGAACAAACACGCCCCTCGCCCGGCCGAAACCTTCGAGGACCTCTCCAGGGACGTCTTCACCATGCTGTGTTACCTGGGCCCTCACCTGTCCCATGACCCCATCCTGTTCGCCAAGATCGTGCGGCTGGGCAAGAGTTTCATGAAAGAGGTGAAGACTGACACACACACTCAATTATATCTTCAGCATTTCTCAGTATTATTTTGCTTTGCAGTGGCTAAAATGTTTTAACCCTCTGGGGTTCTTCGTTTAACAGTCGCACTCGGGGCCTTCGGGTCAAAATTGACCCGAAGGGCGGGATTCATATTTAAAAAAGAAAATCATAATTTTTTTTTTTACTTGTTTTTTAGAATTTTTTTTCTTTTCTTTTTTGGTGTTTTGAGAAAATTTCAAAAATAAAAAAATGTATAATTAGTATTAATGCAATAATTATAACCAAATTTCCCCCATTGAATTTAATGGAAAAAAATAATTAAAAAAATGTTTTTTTTTTTTTGTTTTTTTTAAAGCTGTATTTCATTTTGGAGTCAAGCCTAGGCCTCATAAAAGCAATTTTTGAAATAAGATGGATGCCATTTCGTGGACAAACTGAGCTTTTTAAAAATGCAAAATACGTGTATAATCTGAATTTTTTTGGTGTGTTTGTGTGTGTGTGTGTCTGTTTTGCACTCTTGATGTTTTATAGATTCACCCCTTCACTGTTGTGTGCTTTTTTTTCAAGATCGTTGCTGATTTGTAGATTGTACGCACAAAAAAACTCAGTATTTTCACATTTTTGCCAATTTCCCATTCATTTCCTATGCGGGTCATTTTTGACCCGAAGGTCCTGAGTGTGACTATTTTTTTAAGACCACTTAGACTTTTCAAATCCTGTCCCCAATTTTTTGGGGTGTTCATATACCAAGTACCAATAAAGTCACCAAGTTTCGGACCATTCCGATGAAGCTACCATTTTTAACATTTTTGTTATTTAAACGCTTCGGGTCATTATTGACCCGAAGAACCCCAGAGGGTTAAAAAAGTTACTTTTTGCACTTCACATCTGTTGGTGTTTAGATTTGGATGATGGATTGATGTTTAGTGCTGATGCACAAAACTATTACCATCATAATATCTCAACTCTATATTGGCTATACAATGGTAGTGAATGTTTGTTCACATAAATGTAGAAGTGATTCAGCACTTCTCACTTCGGTTCATTATGCTTATGGACTTCCTCCAGTGGTGTTACATAATTGCACTTGTGTATTTTTTGGCAGTGAGAGAATGTAATGGTGTGTCCCAGAGGTTGATGAGCTTTATATCAGGGCTGTATTAGCTCTTCGGCTCACTGTAATGTAGCCTGTGTGAGTTGTGTAGTCTCAATTTATTGTCGGTTAGCCTCTATTGATCATTCTGTCTCTCTCTCTCTCTCTCAGTACCAAGTGGAAAGCAGACAAGAAATCAAGGACAAAACGGTGAGTCATAAGTGGGAGTCTAAAGTTGTATAAAAACAGCTACGGTTTATTGCTTTATTTGTCGTTGGAAGGTCAGCGCTGACTGTAAAGTCTATTTGATATTTTTGGCACCAATTGAAACTGTTAAATTAAACCATCGATAGGTTCTAGGGATACACCGACATGTACATTTTGGCTGATACCGATAACTCTTTATATTTTAAAGCCGGTATCCGATATATTGGCCGATAAATCTAAATGAGAGCCTGATTATAAAAATCTCATCGTGTCTCAATTACACAATTATAATGATGTTCTCATAATAGTTTTCTGTAGCCTATATGACAGACCTGCATGTTGCAATAACTATACAGTATTTTCCACTTTTGAAGTGATTTCAATCATATTTCAATCAATTCATAACCATCATGATGATGCGCATATGAAGAGTCTCAGCTGAAGGAAATAATCCAGTGTTTATCGGCTTTAATAAACCAGCCACACTTTCTTATCGGGCCGATAACAATAAAAATGAACTAGAGCCAGACCGATATATCGGCAGGCCGATATTAGGCATTTTCCAAACTATCGGTATCGGCAGTTATAATGGCCGATAAATGAATATTACAAAAATAAACTAAAAACGGACGAAACACGCTTGAACCATGTCATGAGTGTTGGAGTTGTATAGTTTGTCCACCAGAGGGCGCTCTACACCGTTCCTGTTGGCAACACTCGTTGAGTTGGTCACGAGACATACATTGCTTGAATAACAATTAAAAGATTCAGTTCTCTTAACTCAAATAAGCACGACAAAATTTGTGACTCATGTCCAGTTTTACTGTTAAATAAGCCGAGAGTGAAGCGGAATTATCTAATAGTTACGTTACGTTGTTACAGTGTAGTTGACTGACTATCCCTTTAACTTTTGACAATGTGACTGAAGTATTTCTTTAATAGCGCGTGACAGTTACAGCAATGAGACGCATCATCTCCCCTTGGCCTGTTATATTGAAAATGTATATTTTACAATTTGCACTCTGACGTTATCCATTGCTAAATTATGGCTCATCATAGACTAGCTAACCACAAAGCTAGCTAATGCCACTATCATCAGTCTGTTCTGTTGTGACAATAAAAGAAACAAGTTTCTTTTTAAAATGCATTATCATATTATTTTAGTTAAAACTCATAAATAGCTACAAATAACTAATGTTAGGGACATGTAGCTGAAAAAATAAATAAATAAATAAAAATATCGGCCGATATTTCGGATTTTAAAACCAACAAATATTTGTATCGGCCTTCAAAATCCTTTATCGGTCGGGCTCTAAAATGAACGTATATTTATCCGATACCGATATGGGGGTCAAAATATCGTGCATCCCTATTAGATTCTTCCCAAAAAATATCCGTAATCATTTTTAACACTGAACAGCTACTAATGTATTTGTGATTGTATTGGAATACTGAATGCTCTTGTAATGGTCAAATAAGCTCTCTTGAGAGATTCATAAGTGGTCGCACACAGGCCAGATATGACAGATATTACGATTTTGATTTTTTTTTATTTTAATATGCCTTAAAACATAAAAACAAAAGGCATCAAAATACAATCGAGGATTAAAACATGATAAAGTCCAGGACTTATTTCCATTGTGGTCCTCTTACACATAACGTCAAGACAAGACAATTACATATTGTGTGATAAGCAATGACAACATACTATACAAACATTTTCTTAAATAAGCAAAATTATAGATGGTAACTGGCTCCTGGTTCTATTTCGCTTCCCTCTCTAATAACCAATCCTTGGTCCTCTTTTTAAAAGAATTAATGCTTAAGATTACTTTAATTTGCCGGTCTAACTGTTACAGGCCCTTGATTAAAGCAGTGGTGTAGATGTACATGACGTGACGGATGTGTCTGTGTCTCTGGCAGGACACTCTGCTGAGCTGTTTTCTCAGTATTGCTGATCAGGTGTTGTTACCGTCTCTCTCACTCATGGAGTGCAACGCCTGCATGTCTGAGGAGATCTGGGGCTTCTTCAAACTCTTCCCCTACCAGCACAGGTACGGTCTGCTCATCACACAGCCCCGCCCTCCTCACCTGTAGCCCTGCCTAGTCCAGCTATGTATCTGTTTGTAACTGTTAGTAGATGTGAAACGTTGTGTGCTGTTTTATCATGGCAGTCGTTATATCAAATGTGCGGTCATACACACCAGCTGAAGAATATGAGGCTGTTTCCTCGTCATATTTCCATATACTCTCCTTATACACATATTAAATGCCTTGATGACTGACACATGTTTGCATTGCCTTACACTCGAATCTCTGTTTTTGTGTGATTAGGTATCGCCTCTATGGGCAGTGGAAGAACGAGACGTATGGTCATCACCCCCTGCTGGTGAAGATCAAGGCTCAGACGGTGGACAGAGCCAAATACATCATGAAGTAAGTTTACTTTCTAGCTCAATCTACATCAGCTCTGCAGTGAGAAGAGGCGTTCCTAGTTTTTAAAGGATTTTTGGGATAGGGGTCGACCGATATGTGATTTTCAGGGCCGATACCGATTATTGCAGATCAAATAGACCGATAACCGATATTTTCAACCGATATATATATATATAATAGCTTATGTCTGGTGTAAAACTGTAAATTAATGTCAAAATTAAGAATAACAAAGGGTTTTAACAAATACTTTCTTCAAATGATTTTGAACATATCTTTGAGTCTGAGAACTGTTATTAATAATAATAAGTTGTAAAAAGTGCAGGGAGCACCCAGCAGCATTCTGTAAACATTTTGTAAAACTTAAAGACTCTATTTTAATGTTTAAATGAAATTTTAGTAATCAAAAAGCATTACTAATTAATTAAAATCGTCAAACTTATTCATTGTTTTACAGTTTGACAAAAATTACATTTTTAGGGCTTTGTGAAAAAACAAACTTTTATTTTGACAGGTCGCCGTGGAGGTTTTTGAGCAAAAATTATTTTATCGGCAAATCGGTTTTGAAAATGGCCGATACCGATAACCATAAAAATGCTAAATAGCGACGCCGATAATCGGTCGACCCCTATTTTGGGATTAAAATCACATTAACGACGACTTCAAGGCCTGTTCACACCAAGGACGATAAAAATACCATAACGATCATGATAGGTCGGTCTAAAATTATACAAATAGATATTTTAAATGGATGTTTATTTTTTGGTGTTTTCACCTCTGAACCTCAACCATTACCAGACTGTGTAGGTTTATGATGTTACAACTCTGAGCGGTACAACTTTAGCGGCAGCTCTCCTTGAACAAGGTTTATGTTGCGTTCTCTGTGTGTGTGTGTGTGTGATCAGGCCCCTGTGCATATAAATGAGCTCTGTGAGAGGTTTTGCAGAATTGCTGCCTCAGATTCTTTGCTTTCTTTTCGAGCGTGTTGAATAAATGATGATATTTTGGCAGATAATTGGATGGAGAATGAGCTGAGGCTAAACATGTCAGAAGTGTTCCGGGAGAAAGAGCGGGAAGCTCAAGGTCACCTGTCGGTTTAGTCACTCTCGTTGGATGCTGTTTGTAGCTTGTTTGGGTAGTTTTTGCCTGTTCATCTTGAAAGTATCGTCAATCTCATGAATATGACCAGGCTAAGGTTAGGCCTTACAAGTCAATCACTCCTCCATACAGTTCATCCTGCATTTTAAAAATGGGAATATTTGTTTACTTTTTGTACATACTGATTGTTTTTTGTGAGAAACTCGTACCCATAAATCTAAACGAGCTCCAAATTAGATGTTATCTAAAAAAAAAGTAGCTTTCAGTAAGAGTTTGTTTGTGCGCACTACCAAACGTTTCCAAGAGATGGGGTTGTGTATCGTTTGAGTTAGAATGATTCTGATTCCGATTCCTTGTTTCGATTCCGGTTCCCAACGATTCCGATTCTTTTAAGAGGCAGGGTCAAAAAAGTTTAGCTAACCTTGCTAACCAACGGTCTTTCTGAAGGAAATACTCTGCGTTTTGTCACAAATTTTACATTTTGCCGAGATTTCGTTATTTTTAGAAAAGTGAAGCCACACTTTGGACCGCCGACGTAAGCTACTCATGTTCGACTCGCGCGGTTATGCCAACACTTCCGGTAGACGCTTCTTCATTGGTGTTGTTCAGCGGTTTCTTCTTCTGGTCGGCGGACTGTGAATATCGAAACTAGGAATCTAAATTTTAACTTTTGAACGATTCCGGGAAAAACGAAAAGTTAGTCCCGGTTCCAATCGATACTCCATTCTCGATACCCAACCCTACCAAGAGATGAGGTTAGCTTCCCATTCACGTCATTTTTGAACACTAACAATATAAGTGTGTTCAAGGTATTGACGCTTGCTAAAATAAATTTTAGTGCTATTTTTGTGTGTGTGTGTGTTAGGGGTGTAACGGTACACAAAAATCACGGTTCGGTGCGTACCTCGGTTTTAAAGTCACGGTTCGGTGCATTTTCTATACAGCAGAAAGAAAGAAAATTTGTTAAAAGAAAAAATATTTTTATATAAGTTTTCCTACATCTTGAAACTTTAAGGTTTATAAAAGGGAGTCATCTTTGAAGGATGAACAAATAATGTTTTGGTTAATGTTTTAGCGCAGTTTCGTTCCACTTATATTACGCTTGTTGCGCAACGTTGTGGTGGCCGCGCCAGCGCGAATTTTGTCGACAGGAGAAATGGTCCAAAGAATCGTTCGGTTTGTATGCATACCGAAGCGGGAGCCTCGAACTGAAACGGTTCAATACGAATACATGTACCGTTACACCCCTAGTGTGTGTGTTCACACAGCAAGTGCCAAAAACCTTTACCAAGTTTCGTACCAATGAAGTAAAAACGTAAAATGTTTCATTTAATATACTTATACTTAATATACAGTGGAAACCACATCGCGGAGTAGAGGACACTGACAACACACTGAGACAGGACAGACCGGCTTACTTTTGATAGGAAAAAGTCTCAACTTTCAAATTTGGTCATTTAAAAAAAAAAAAAAAAAATTTTTTTTTTAGCTTTGTGGCTCTTTAATGTGACAGATCGCTGTAGAGCCTCAATTAAAGCCGCTCGTGAACCGATCGTCTCTCATTCTGATGTTCGTTCATGTTTATTTGGTGAACAGAACTGTATAAATCAACTAGAAAGAAACGTTTTTTAACCGCAGAAAGACGTCAGTATACTTCGTTTTTCAAGTTCAAATCCTCCAAACGTTAATCTACTAACACTCCTTACTACCTTCTCGGACAAAAATGGCGGATTCGGCGGATTATAATTGGTCAGATCGCCTGTCAATCAAACTCCCTGCGACGGGTCAATTAGATGAATATCAGAGGTATTCAGAAGTACAATTTATTAAAACGTACTGAGAACAATACACCTATTAATGTTTTGTGTGTGTGTGGATCCAATCAGTTCGCAGTGGGGAAAAACAAGCCACACCCTCTTTTTTGTTTTACTCTGAAAATGTGTCACTGAAAGTCGATTGCAACTTCCAGTTCACACGGATTAAATGCTTTATGTAGTGTTAAGTTTTTTATTTGTTTAGATAAATCTGACCAAATTGGAGTCGTTTTTAGCATGCGTTACTCTCCATCCAGCGGCCCTCCGTGAGTGTGTTTCTGTGCTGTGAGACGGGCTGCCAGACATCACTCGAGTGTGTTGGAGGAGGTGCAGGTGGTGTGTGTGTGTGTGTGTGAGACTGCAGTGCTGCTGCGGAGGATCTGTGAGCACTGAGGCATAAATACAGAGGAGTAGCTCTTCATTCAGCAGGACGTCAGGAGACACACACACACTCCCCGAAATCTCCATTAGGGTTTCATCTGAGAGCTTCTGCATTCGTAGTGTTCACCGTGACACACTTCAGAACGCATACTGGACAATAGCCAGAGAAATACACATCCAGAGCACACTGTGCACAATAATCTGGACCACGATGCAATGCGCTTGACTTGGCCCTCCATTTTCTTTGTGATGGAAAAATAAACAGTGATTTCATTTTTTCTTTTTCTTAAAAAGCAAACAAAAAAATAAATAAATAAAAAAACGGGTGGGAATCGTTAGGTACCTCATGATTCAATCCTATTAAGATTCTGGAGTTAATTTGAATTGTATTTAAATTAATGAAATGATGTGACTACTAAACTACTATTTCATGAATTAAATTAATTTAACAAGTACTTTTTAAAAATGATAACACTTTAATTGTTTTAAGTCATTTTCTAAAAATAGCTTCAAAACGCGCAATTGTCAAAACTGAAAAATTGCCTGGCTTTGTTCATGGTAACTGTCGGTCTAGGGCCTGTGAAACTACCATATAAGTTTCAAATCAGTCGATCCACAGACAAAACGCACACCGCCTGCATAAATTAGCTGTGCCTTTTCACGAGCCGCTGTTACTTCCGTATAAACGTGATGTCAGAACTACTGTCACCGCCTTCAGTCACCACCCCCACCAATGGTGGGCCACTCAGAAAACAACAGGCCAATCAGAAGAGAGGCTCATGAATATTAAGTAGACAGCCCAAAATCGACCTGTTCTTGGCAGAGCTCTTGAGAAAAGAGCTGTTAAAATATATTGAGATGGTTTTTGGTACTTATACTGCAAGTAAGGACATCAAAACCTAAAATAAAACTTCAGGGCCCAAATTAATAAAGAATCTTAAAGCTACACTGTGTGATTTTTACCCCCATCTAGCGGTGAAAAGGTATATGGACATCCAGTGAATATTAGTTTCTGTTCCTCTCAATTCCGATTTCGTTTTAACTCCTACGGTGGCCAATGTAGTCCAAGATTAACATGGCTTCCAGTTCGACCTCGTCCATGAGTGTTAACTCAAACGTAAATGCGAAAGGCAAAGCTTGAATTAACAGGTATGTCCCTCTTTGGCTAATGTACTTTCAAGATGGAGGGGCAATATGGCGACCGACATTAGAACCCCTTACCCGTATGTATTTTCAATGGCATATTATACACTCACGAGAATACTTTATAAGTAAATATACGTTAATGAGCACATATATTTTTGAAAGAACTAAGTGTTTTTAGCTAAGAATAAACTAAAAGAGTTACACAGTGTAGCTTTAATGCAAAGAGTAGCTCCTAGTGACAAAACTCTAAGAAATGTGTGCGTTTACTCTTAAAATTAAAGAAAAAAAATCCTAGTAAAGAAAAAAAGTAATTCAGAAAGCATCTTAACCCTTAGAAGAGGTCTTAAGGTAAAATTTGTTAGGAGTACGGATGAGGACTTTTAAGAGGCTTGAGAGTTTCTTTGGCAGAGGAGAGATGGCAGAAAGATGAAGAGGGAGAAGATATGTGTTGCACACAATGGATGACAGTGAGTTAATAAGACGCTACAGATTGAATGTTCCTTTAATGATAGCCTTGTGTTCATCCACTATCTGGGCTAACAGTAAACACCTTTCCTCTGTCCAGTCGGGCTTTCTCGTCCTTCTTGGTTTTTGATTCCATGTTTGTTACATTAAACCATCATTCAAACCAGCACTTAAACAGACATGCCAGCAATCAGTGTAATTGGAAAGAGTGGAACATTTTTTTATTTATTATCCTAAGCCAATCAAATACCTTATAGGAAATTAACAGCATGGTAAATAAAAAAAGGATTTATATTAGGGCTGTCAAAGCGATTAATCGCGATTAATCGCATCCAAAATAAAAGTTTGTGTTTACATAATATTTGCTGGTGCATATATTATGTAAACACAATAATTATACACAATGGTGTATAATTATTTTGTATATATATAAAAAACACACATGCATGTATATTTAAGAAAAAAATATTATTTATTTATAAAATATTTGTATTTATATATAATATAAATTACATATAAATCTATATACAGAATATACATGAAAATATTTCTTAAATATATACAAGCATGTGTGCGTGTTTATATATCTAAAATAATTATACACAGTGCCCCCACATATATTATGTAAACACAAACTTTTATTTCGGATGCGATTAATCGCGATTAATCGTTTTGACAGCCCTAATTTATTTACACATATAATGTGTGTGAGAAAGGTAAAATAGGAAAAATCATGCATGTAATTTCAAAATGAAGGCTTAGATTAGGCCGTATACTTAATCACTCTTTTTCCCTCCTTCGACAACCACCCAATCACAGTCTTCAAAAGATTGTGTCATACATAGCAACGGGGTCAGCCCCGCCTCCTCACTAAGATGAGTTTGTCCTTTCCTTAATCAGAGTTGCTCTCAGATCGGTCCCGAATCGCTCTTAAGCTAAAAGTTTTTAAGCTAAATTAAGAGAGGATCTTCATGAATACGGGCGGCTCCTGAAACTTGTACAATTTTGGGCCTTTAAGTGTCTTGAATTTGCATTGAGTTTTTTTCTTAACATCACTGCTCTTCGATTATTACCGATGACATCATAGGCCGCGGGTAATCTTCGAGACTGCGTTCACACTAATGCTCAGATCTGTTTTGACATTTCAGACGTTCTGTCAGTTTAACCCCTTCAGACATTACTGACTTTGGTTTAATGCGCTTCTCAAGGTGCTTTGATGATGCGAAATTAATCGAAACGCTTACCCGGAGATGGGTTCATCCTCGCGCTGCAGGCGCTCTTTAGCAGCCACACCGAAAGAGCACGTCTGCCAGCGACTTTCATTTATCTAATATACCATCTGATTGCTTTCCAAACAGCACAAATAATGTGTTCTTGGAGCAGTTGGCGGAGGAGAAAACACTGAAATGGCAGAGAAACTGCAACAAAGCACAAACCCTGCTTTCACATCGAAGCCCATTCACTTCAGCCTGTCCAAACATTATATAAGATTGGAAAAGATTCAACCAGGCGCTCAGGTAAAGTTATAAAATTTGTGATAGGTGCTCTTGGTAAGGAAAAGAGACAAATAAATGAAAAGCAGGTCCCAAGCACTCAGTCAAGCTTTCAGTGAGGAGAAGGATAAAGTTAAAAAGCCTTTTAGTACGGTTTAAATCATTTTAAAAGTACACGAGCCAACATGTTTCCACCAACAGGCGGTCGTCTTCAGGGCAAAGTAGCACAAAATATGAGAATGACGACTAATTATAAATTAAGTCCCACATATAATCAGAAAGAATTCAATTAACCTGATATGGCCTAAAACAATCAATTAACCCAATAAAGCAATCAGGTCCAACAAGATAGGGGAGACCAACATAATGAGTATTACAGCAGATGAAACTAACAAAGAAAAAAACAATAAAGAAAAATATCTCCGAAGAAATCTCGGTCTAAAAAAGTAAGACTAGCTGTTTGATTTTATGGCACTTTATACAATAGTTTGCTTTAAAGGTGCCCTATAATGTGAAATTGAATTTATGTTGGCATACTTACATAACAAGAGTTCAGTACATGGACATGACATACAGTGAGTCTCAAACATCATTGTTTTCTCCTTCTTACTTAAATCTCGTTTTTGAAAAACACCCCTGAAAAACAGGCCAATCTCCACCGACTCTGACACCACCTCAAAGAGCATGCACAGAGAAGTCCAAATTAAACATGATTTAATGACTCGTAAATGTGAGTACACACTGATGGCCTAAGACACGAAACGAGCGTTTTGTGTGAGAAAACGAACAGTATTTATATCGTTTTTACCCTATATCGTTTAACCATAGCCACGTCCAAGTGATCTCTCCCGCGCTTGCGAAAAAAATTCAAAGTTGTCTGTTGATATGTCGAAATTGTCTTCCATTGCGATTTCCTATTTATGTAAATATGTTTATATCTTCACAGTAACACTTCTAAAATCTCTGTAAATAATGAGTGTCGTACACGCGCACTTCCGAATCGCCCACGCCCTCAGATCACTTGGACGTGGCTGTGGTTTCAAGAGCTAAAAACAACATAAACACTGTTCGTTTTCTCACACAAACCGCTCGTTTCGTGTCTCAGGCCATCAATGTGTACTTACATGTACGAGTCATTAAATCATGTTTAATTTGGACTGCTCTGTGCATGCTCTTTGAGGTGGTGACCATAGACCTCCATTATATGACTGACAGACAAGAACGGTTTGACCTAAAAATATCAAAATTGAAAATACTCTGGAAACAAATAGGAAAGGTAAAACATACCAACAATTAATTTCGAAGTGAACTATCCCTTTAATGTGTGTCTGACGTGTTTCTAGCGTGGCGACTGATGTCATGTGATTCATGTGGGCTTTATCAGACTGCTGGGTGTCGGATGTCGTCATTAGAGCTTGTTGCTTGTGCTCTGAAGGTTAAGCAAACCAATTAGTCCACCTGATGTGATGTGGGGAATGCTCAGGCACACACACACACTCACACACACCCCGAAGAAGACCAATGACACCGTCACGGCTGAGCAGTCAGCAGCTCCTGTCGGCTCACCAGCTCAAATTGAAACTCCACAATGCCAGTGCTGGCTCTGTGCCCTCCTCCAGTGTGTGTGTGTTTTTCCCCTCAGCTACTTTATTAATTGACTTTTTAATTGGCCCTTTTGTGCCACACTTCAGACAAAGCAGGTCTGCAGAAAAACACGGCCCCCCGCGCTGACAATTAACAGCGTTATACAGAACAGCCCAAGAGGCGCTTCGTGTGACAGTCCATCACGCGCCTGCTGGCATGTGTGATTAGAAATCAGCACAGACTCATAAAACATGAACGAGACGGCACTCGGACAGCCGTCCGCTCGCTGAGAACGCCACAGAGACACCCGTCTGTCGCTTGTCATGCCGAGAAAATTATAATCTATGCAAGAACGGCGGCACCGGGCAGCCGTGTTCGCTAGTAGTCGACCGGCGGGTGGATATTTAAGTTTCCTGTGATGATAAACTCCACGAAAGCTCGACACTGCTGATGTGAACGGGTTTTTAGGCTGGGATAATATTGGATTATTAAAATTAAGGTAATTAAAACAGAATCTACATTTATAAAACGGACCAGAGATCAGTTAAAGCCATTAGACACTTGTTCACGTGTTCACCAGATCAACCAGTGTTGAAGTAGAGCTGCACAAATCTGGATAAAATGAGAATCATGAAGGCTAAACAAACGACTAAACAAAATAAGGTAATTTACTGGAGGGTCTGACAAAATGACGATTGCTGCAGTCTATTTAAAAAACAATAATAATTCATCTGGATGAAGTAAAATCAGTTTGAATTAATGATTTAATATTTTGCTCAAAATGCTTCTTGGTTCAATAGTGTATTAATCGTTGTTTTTAAACAAACTGGACAAATATTTTGTTTAATTCTTACTTTCAAAAGCTGATTTGTCTATTATCATGGCTACCATAGACGTCAGTTAGGGGTGTAACGGTTCACAAAATTCACGGTTCGGTTCGATACGATACACTTGTGTCACGGTTCGGTTCGGTACGTTTCAAATACAGCAAAAAGAAAGAAATGGCAGAGAAATTTCCTTGATTTAATTTTTCTAATTATATTTTTATTAAAACGAACATCATAAAGTATGATATTTTTACCTTTGAGTAAATGACTATACTTGTCTTTTCTTAGGAGCGTTTAAAACAAAACAGCTCCTTGGACAAAATGAAATGTAATATTGTAGTTGTTAAAAACAAAGGTTTATTTTAGTTTAGATTAACATTTTAGGGCAGCAATTGTATTGATATTGTCAAAATACAACCGACTTGATGTTACTTGAAAGCATTATAGCCTACTATTCCTGCCAAACTTACAGATAGTAGTGTTACAGTAAATCCATGGTGAATGTTGCTGATCTGTGGACACTGGATAGTTCATTCATGACACAATGTTTCTTCCTGGTTTCCACGTCAGCGCTGTTTGATCCGTTAATAACGGAGAAATGTGAATGTTTCTCACTAGATCTCGCAGCGATGTTATTACTTCAGTGGCGAATTCAAATGTTTTCTTTACTGGATTTGGCTGTGTAGTAGGGCTGTAACGATATACGATATAAAATCGAAATCGCGATACTCAGGTCCACGATACTGTATCGCGATGTGAGAAGGCAGAATCGCGATACATCCCTTCCACCTCCCAGTTATCTTTCCCGTCCAGATCCAATGCTACCACATCTTTAAATTACTATTTATTTATATTATTTGAAGTTAACATTATAAAATATGTAGACCTACACCACAAAACTAGTTGAGGTTAAATTAGCCAAAACTTAAATCCATCAGACTAATCATTTTCAGAAAATGCATTTAATACCAATATATTTACCCTTCTGTTTATACATCCATATGCTACTCCCTTAATAAAATCAAGTACGTCCAGACATTAGAAAAATATAAGTCTTCACATTCATTTTATATTTAATATGAGGGAAATACACACGCGTACACGGACGCGACACAAAACATCTTTAATATTTAGGTGGCAAAAATATAGCCTATATTTTTTTTATAATTCTGTAAATTACACTGTACAAACCAAAAGAAATACTAGGCTGCCCACGGGATGAAGGGTTAGCTCTCCCCAGAACATAAAATATTTATTTTGTTTTTTATTTTTCGTGTTCGAGGAAAAAAAAACAATGTCGTGACAGTTCTCTGAAGCGGCACTTAAACTGTCAGAGAATTCAAATAGAAAGCACAAAGACTTACTTTAAATTGAATTTTGTTTTTTTATTAATTGTATGTCAATTTTAATAAATGTTTCATCAACCAATTGCCTGGATTTAATAAATAAGAAGAAAATATAGCTAGCCTACAGATAGGAATCACGACATTGAGGTGCCGGCGCCTGAATTGGAGCTCGTCTCATGAATCGCAACCCTATAAGCTTATAGACCTGAGAAATAAATATATGTTGAAATATCTACTTTTAAAAAGAACAATTCAAAACGAAAGAAAACAGACCGCTCTCTGCTTATGTAATCCGCATGAAAAGTGCATTTCTCTTTGGCGCGCTCGCGAAGGCTGTCGCGGTTATGGAATTTCCCTTGTGGTAACGTTGAGTGGCTCAATAGCACGATATGCCCTATTACCGCCATTCATTTATTTATTTAATTTATATGTATCTGTTGCTATATAAATATGTTTACGATGTGGACAAAAACAACGACATTTTCAGTAATCACTGTAACCGAAACTTTCTATAACGTTAAAATGATGATGCACGGCCACCTTTTCACGGCTTCAAAGACAGACGCAGGACACGCTCTGCTGATATCATTCATTGCTGTTTAAAGCCTCTGTAGGCTACACAGCATCACCAAGATAAAACACTCTTGTTATCATTACATTATGTACTGGTTTAACATGCAATACATGCATGAAGTTCAAAACAAGAAGGGTATAGCCTTATAAAAAATATATATAGCTGAAGCACAGAAAACAACCCAAAAGCAGCAGCCTACACTGCCTAGTTTAGTTTAATAATTTGCATAGTTATTATTGTTTTTTGGTGTTCAGATTTTTTCCAAATTTTATTTAATAAAAATACCTGTACATTTTTTCCTCTCAAAATCTATTTTTCACACCAAGCCCCGCCCCCGTGATGGAATCGCGATACGAATCGAATCGTGGGTCAAAAATCGCGATACGAACCGAATCGTGGCTTTGGTGTATCGTTACAGCCCTACTGTGTAGTAACAGTGCTGATGATGAAGATCGGCTCGCGCTGCATTGGTCCAAACTGATAAACGGTCCGTCATCCAAACAACCACACAATAACGAGTAGCTCAGTTTCATTCCGCTTACATTACAAATGCCATTCATGTTGCCATTTGATGTTGGGCAATGTTGTGGTCACGCCACCGTCTCTACATTATGAACGCGATTGACATGCGCGACGCGCCTACATTTGAATAACGAATTGTTGGTCGGCAGGGTTCGTTCGGTTCAAAAATGCGTACCGAAAACCGAACCGAAAGCCTCGTACCGAACGGTTCGATACGAATACGTGTATCGTTACACCCCTAACGTCAGTGTTTATATCCGAACTATAAACTTTTATCCCAGTACGTCTGTGATTAATGTCAATTATTAAAACAGAAAAAAAATTATAGTGTTTGTGAAGCTGTTTCATGCCTATACATGACAACTGCTCTCTCTGGGTCAGATTTTAGCGTTCTCGCTGTGGTCATACTTATCAAAGGTTTAATAGACATAGACAAATCGTCATTAAGGAAGGAATAAGTTTACACTGGTGTTTGAATTTGAGCCAGGCCGATATTATCGGCCGAAATTAGGCATTTTCCAAACTATCGGTATCGGCAGTTATAATGGCCGATAAATGAATATTACAAAAATAAACTAAAAACGGACGAAACACGCTTGAACCATGTCATGAGTGTTGGAGTTGTATAGTTTGTCCACCAGAGGGCGCTCTACACCGTCCCTGTTGGCAACACTCGTTGAGTGAATAACAATTAAAAGATCATCCCCATCAGTTCTCTTAACTCAAAAAAGCATGACAAAATTTGTGACCATCATGTCCAGTTTAAATAAATAAATAAATGTAAATAATTAATTAAATAAATAAAATATCGGCCGATTATATCAGAATATCGGATTTTAAAACCCCAAAATATTTGTATCGGTATCGGCCTTCAAAATCCTTTATCAGTCAGGCTCTAGTTTGAATCGAGATTGCAGCCTTTAACGATTAATCATCAGAATTTTGAAACGTCTTCAAATCAAGGCTTAAAACATTGATATTACAAAGCTTTTTTTTTTTTTGCTGAAATCACCCAAGTTGGTGAGTTTGAAACATGCTTTAAACCACGGATTCGAAACCAAAGGTTTCAAAGCTTCATGATGCAGTGTTTTGAAAGTGCCCATCATCAATAATGACTTTAAATTTGAATTATGTGTATTTTTATGAAGGCTATAAAGAAACTGCTGTTGCTCAGTTATTTAAAACACCGTGCTTTGCTAGGATATTATATTTTTGATGTTTTAGTCACAGTTTTGTTACACATTTTTTTTTTTGTTCTCCTTGAGGTTCACTCATGTTAATAAAGTTAAGAAAAAACTCATGCTAACATAAAAACTATTATTTTCAACCTTAACTCTGACCGTTATTAAAGGGATACTCCACTTTTTTGGAAATAGGCTCATTTTACCACTCCCCCAGAGTTAAACAGTTGGGTTTTACCGTTTTCAAATCCATTCAGCCGATTTTCTGATATTTAGAAGAATATCAGTAACCAGACAGTTTCTGGTCTCATTGACTTCCACTTTTTCCTACTATAGAAGTCAATGAGACCAGAAACTGTCTGGTTACTGATATTCTTCTAAATATCAGAAAATCGGCTGAATGGATTTGAAAACGGTTAAACCCAACTGTTTAACTCTGGGGGAGTGGTAAAATGAGCCTATTTCCAAAAAAAAGTGGAGTATCCCTTTAAGGTGCGGCTCCTTTAAGACTTGTCAGTAAACAGCCATTATTATGATTGGCTAACGTCGTTGTATTGGGAAACGGTATCAACAGACTCAAGCGTGTGCCGAACACACATCTGTAAACTGTATCAGTGTAGACAGCCAGTCATTATAATGGCTTTGTTTGCTTTTGATGAGCGCCAGCCTTAAGCGACTCAACGCCATTGGGCGGGGCTTATGGTGTGATGTATAACTATTTGCCGATGTCTTGCTCTGGAGGCAGTCACATGCAAATTAATTTGCCGATGTGATGTCACAAATCCAATATTATCCAAACGAGCCGTTTTTGAAGCTTGATTAAATGCTTTCTTTATAATGAAGCTCTGAAACATGCAGGATGTTTTAATGATATAAAGACCTCTAATATGTCAAATGATCAAGGCAAATTTGATTTTCTCATGTCATGACCCCTTTAAATGGATAAGTGGACACAATTGTTAGCCAAATGTTGACTGATAAGTTAGTATAGGTATGCCTTTAGTCATTAGTTGGTGTTTCTATGCCACTATTTCTCATTCATCTGTGATTTTTCTTCCCCAGGCGACTGACTAAGGAGAATGTGAAGCCCTCAGGAAGGCAGATTGGAAAGTTAAGCCACAGTAACCCCACCATTCTCTTTGATTATGTGAGTATTTTATTGCTTGTGACGGTCATAATGGTCCGCTAGACTAATGACGGGCTTTTACGGCGCTCCTTTATAATCTGCAGTGTGTGCCATCAATTTTCATTGCGCCTGAGATTAAAAAGCATGTATATGAGCTCAGACCAGTGGCCTAATGTCCAACATCAGAGTAAAAGCATCGAACGCGAGGCTAAATTTAGTCAGACGGCTAACGGTGATCGCATGCATCTCCATCTAATGTGCGACCGGGCCGACCACGGCTGACTGATCTCCGCGTGTGCCAGGAAGTTTTCATCAGGATGCTTCTTTCTGCTGGGTTAGTTCTGAGGAAGTCTTGTTCTTCTGTCACTGTTCATGCTGCGCACGTCTCCAGCGACGAGAGACTCGAGTTCTGCGCTCGTGCGCCGGGAAGAAAAGATTTGGAAGTGGCTGACGTTGGCAAGCCTTTTGAGGTTATTAGCATTTCGGAAAAAAAAAGCAGAAGATTCAGCGGTGAAATAAAAGATCAGCGCTGACGAAGGCTGTTATTCAATCACTGGAGGAGGACTGCGTTTCCTCAATTTGCGAATGCCTCGAGAGAGATCACTGACTGATGCTGCTGCCACTGAACTGACAAACACTTGCCACAGTTGAAAATGAAATCAGAATGGATTGAACGAATGAATGTCCCTGCTCTAATTGCGCGATGCATTATGCCATATGCTCGGGAAACATAATTAGTGCTGTGCGCAAAGAGGGGCATCACTTATTGATGGTCAATTTATAATGACATGTCCAAAAATGCTAATAACTTCAATTAAATAAGCCTGTAATGAGAGATAGGGTTGGGTATCGTTTGAATTTGAACGATTCTGATTCCGATTCCTCGTTTCGATTCCGGTTCCTAGAGATTCTCGATTCCGATTCTTTTAAGAGGCAGGGTCAAAAAAGTTTAGCTAACCTTGCTAACCAACGGTCTTTCTGAAGGAAATACTCCTTTTGTCACAAATTTTGCATTTTGCCGTGATTTCGTTATTTTTAGGGCTGTCAATCTTCCTCTTTAATACTATTCGAATTCCATTCCTTATTTTATGTAATATTCAAATAATATTTGAATATTAAATGCTCAAATTGATCCTATTATTAATATTTACGACATTACACATTCCTATGGATCGTCAATGCCACTATAGCCTGTGGTTGTTGTTACACGTTCGGCCCACTAGAGGGATATTTAACATTACTACAATAAACATTTAGGGGCTGTTCATACCTGGCCACTTCATGAGTTTTCTCAGATCGGATAGCGCTGATTCATCAAAACGATTCCATTTACACCTGGTGACATAAATGTGTTTTTGCAAAACAGATATAAATCCGATCTTCAATTCCCACGCTATATACAGATTTAATGAAGTGCACGTCACCGAAAGCAACAGATATGAGCTACATTTTATTGATCATCGGCTAATTTCAAAATCAGCAAAGACAGCAATAAGGGAGAGCGGCAGCAGAACTGGTAAGATAATTACGTTTCTTTACTTTTAATGAAGATGGTAGTGTTAAGCTTCTGCGACTTACTTTCACTTTGATTTGCGATAGATTACGGCGCATTGGCTTGATGAATAGGGGCTCAGATCTGAGGTGATGTGATCGTCATATCGCGTCGGAAGTTCCGGGAGTCTCCCGCATATTGATAGCGTCTCCCTGATGGCCGCAAATTAGTTAAAATCTCCAGGAATCCGCGCATAACATACATACATAGCGCGCGGCACGTGCATGGCAGAGAGGGAGTGAACGAGACCTTGCGAATGTGCCACGCGAAAGCTAGTCCCGCGCTCTCCTAGAAAGCGATACAGGGCCGTTTCTGGTCACTTCGGAAGTATATATTTATTTTTAAATATATATAAAAGCAATATTCGAATAGTAACTTTAGCATTCGAATAGTAATGATTTTTTTAATATTCGAATTATATTCGAATTTTGGAATTTGTTCCAACAGCCCTAGAAGCCACACTTTGGACCGCCGACGTAAGCTACTCATGTTCGACTCGCGCGGTTATGCCAACACTTCCGGTAGACGCTTCTTCGTCGGTGTTGTTCAGCGGTTTCTTCTTCCGGTCGGCGGACTGTGAATATCGAAACTAGGAATCGAAATTTTAACTTTTGAACGATTCCGGGAAAAACGAAAAGTTAGTCCCGGTTCCAATCGATACTCCATTCTCGATACCCAACCATAATGAGAGTGAGATTTCTTGGGTCATGCCGAGAGCATGGGTACCAATAGTCGGTAACGCTTCCTTTTACAGTCCAGTTACCCATGTAAATACCATGTACTTATTTTAGTAACTACAATTACTGGGTAATAACTAGTACTAACCCTGAACCTACCCCTGGTCCATGTACTTACCTTATATTAGCCAGTACTTTCTAGGTAAGTACACTGTAAGTACTGAACTGTAAAAGGAAGCGTTACCCAATAGTCTGCTGAACTTCCTGTCCACCATTTTGATTTATTTTCGAAACAAACTTTTTCCGAAATCCTCTTAAACCATTTGTTCAATTTTCACCAAATTTGAGTCGGATCATCTTCAGGCTGTGCCGACAACAATTTTTGGATTACGTGTCGATAGTCAAAACCGTTCTCGTATACCACATTATCAAAAGGGATGGCATAACGGCGAAATGATTTTAAGGTTGTATCTCTGGAGTGGTTTGGTCATCAGGTTGGTCAAAACGCCACCTATTGGTCAAAAGTGATAAGCCGTTAAATCAAATTACTACTAATTGTATTCGATCTTTTTTTTTTTCAGGCATTTTGTCTAAAATGATCTTATGTTTTTACTTGTCCGTTGTTGCAGTTGGTCTGATGCTCTCAGCCATGTTTTGCTTTGCCGATAAATGTTTATTTATTTTTAACACTGATACTGCTTATATTTATATGTCTGACAAGTGTTACTCTGAACAATTACTTTTTTTTATTTAATGTATTATGTCTGTAAAGACTTAGCAGGTTTTTTAGTCTTTTATTTGTGAATTAGATATTACAAAACTGGCATTCAAAGGAAAAATGATTAAATATCGGAGTAATATCGGTAAAACCGATTATCGGTTGATCTCTAATACGGTTCCTCATATTTGAGGGCAGTTATTTAAAAAAAAGCACCCTAGTAACACGCTAGCAACCCAAAAGTATCACTCTGGCAAGAGGAGGAGATTTTTACTCTGCCAAAAAGCACCTGAAAACAAACAAGCCAAATCTGGTATTGGCTATGATGAACACAGTTGCAAAATCCTGTCTATTGCAAATGGATGAGATCGTGTCTTGATAAGTTGTTTTCTATATAATTGAAAATTATGCATTATAGTTAAATGTTTGCTGTCATTTAAAGAGAATTTATTTTTAGCAGTGTGTCTCTAATTTCAGCTTCAAATTAGAAGTTTCAGCGACACAGTTGCACACGGATTGAAATAATTCATTAAAGGGATAGTCACAAATAAATTAAAATTGTCATCATTTACTCCCTCAAGTTGTTCCAAACCTGTATGACTTTCTTCTGCTGAACACACAAAAAGTTATTTTAAAGAATGTGGAAAGTCAAACAGTGGATGAACCCCATTGACTTGCTATTGAAGTCAATGGGGTCCAACAACTATCTCATACAGGTTTGGAAAAACCTGAGGGTGAGTAAATGACCGATTTTAAATTTGTGGGTGAAATATCCCTTTAAAGGAGTAGTTCACTTTAAAAAAAACAAAAAACAACTTTTGCTGATAATTTACTCACCCCGTGTCATCCAAGATGTCCATGTCTTTCTTTCTTCAGTCGAAAAGAAATTAAGATTTTTGATGAAAACATTCCAGGATTTTCTCCATATAATGGACTTCAATGGGAACCAAACGGTTCAAGTTTCAAGTCAAATAATAGTTTAAGTTTTATAAGCTCAAATGGTCGCCTTGCTCTCTTCTATGATGAGCGTTCGTGACTCTCCAGTTCGAACTCAACATCAAAATGAACGAATCTTTTTCCGATTCAATTCGTTCGTTGAGTGAACCAAATGACTCTGAAAAAGGTTTGTTCATTTTGATAAACAAGTTCGAACAGGAGAGTCACAAACGTACGTCACAGAACAGAGCAAGGCGAGCATTTGAGCTTATAAAACTTCAACTTTTTTATTTATTTATTAAATAAGTGATCGTTTCGCTTGATAAGACCCTTATTCATCGTCTGGTGTCGTTTAAAACCCTTTGAAGCTGCACTGAAACTGTCTTTTGGACCTTGAACCGTTTGGTTCCCATTGAAGTCCATTATATGGAGAAAAATCCTGGAATGTTTTCATCAAAAATGTTAATTTCTTTTCGACTGAAGAATCATCAGCAAAAGTTTTTTCAAAAGCAAACAACTCCTTTAATGTAACGCAGCTTCGACTGAAGACATGGCTATTGATTTGAGGCAGTTAAAACCATATTTCACATCAGCCTGTTTAATTTTTATATGATGATAACGTATAAAGGGGGTGTGATGCAACTTTATTCGCATTTTAGTTTAATTGAGGAGTGAATCATCACTGCGAGGACCTCTTTTGTTAGGGTAATGAGTGTAATGTTGCTCTCTTGTCTTTCAGATCCTGTCTCAGATCCAGTGGTACGACAACCTGATAACTCCCGTGGTGGACTCTCTGAAATACCTCACCTCCCTCAACTACGACGTGCTGGCCTGTATCCTTTAAGACGGCTGTTATAATTACACTCCTCCTGTATGATAATCTTCCCCCTCCGCTAATAACAGCTCTCCCAGGAACTCGCCGATCTCCTCCGAATCTCCCGTAATTTGCGTGTGATTAAAATAGCATGTAATCGCTCACCTTGACTTCATCATCGCCACCGAAGCTGACAGCTTTGCCCGTTTAAAATGAGGAAAAAAACTCCCGTTTGGAGAGCGGCGGAGGAAATAGACTGCTAATTTTCTTTTGAACATGCCGAAACAACGACTGACCGGATGAGTAATAGACTGAGCCGTTTATAGCCAATGTGTTATCTTTAAAGAGCGAGACGTGGTGTGTTTGAGCCCTTGACCCTGTGGGCAGATTGCATTATTGAAGCTTTAGCCAACCCAGAGAAAGAGAAGATGAAACATGATGACACGACCATTTCATCATGGCTGCAGAGTGAGTGCCACGCTTCCTGTCTTCCTCTAAAACGGCGAGATGCTGAATAAATTGAACTTTCGTTCTGACATTCTTAATGGACGTTAAATGTCATTTCTTTAAATGGTTGGGCTCTTCCGCTAGAGAGTGTCCGGAAACCAATTTGGGGCACAAATGCGTGACATTCTTGACTTGCCCTCTTTCAGACTCTAATGCTCATTCTTATGATAATATTTTGCTTTTGTCATCACATAGGTCTCGCTAGTCTTTGTGGAGCGGTTTTCAGGAAATATCCCATCGAGTTAGCCGGTCTTCTGCAGTATGTGACCAACCAGCTGAAAGCAGGAAAGAGGTACGCGTTTATGCTTGCTGATTCCTTTTCCTTTGCTGAAACCGTATTCTGGACAAATGTGGGCAAAATAGTTTTTTTAAAAATACTTCCCTTGATCTGAGCGGTACAAGACTTGGCTACTTTTCCTAAGTTTGCCTCCTGAACACACACTTTTTTTTTTGACTCAATTCTACAATGTTAAGTGGGTGAAAAAACCCCTCCTTAATCTTGTATTTGGGTCAAAAATGGGCACCCATAGAAATGAATGTGAAAAACTGTAATTTAGAGCACTCTAAAATAAGCCAAAATAAGACACCAGGTGACAGCAAAGTCACTTCATCTTTAGGTTTTAGCTCTAAGAACTTATTGGAATGATATTTTAATGTAGCTAAAAAAAATTAATTAATAAAACATAAAAATAAGCATAATTTACATAGAAAATATGGTACTTTTTGAAGTAAATAAATTCAAAAATACCCCCAAAATTAAAAAAAAACACCATAAATGGATAGACAAAACTTTATTGAAGAGTGATATAACATTTATAGTAAATAAAAATTAGGATTACACCGTGTCCTAACTACACGTGACGCGACACGCGATAAAAGGTATCTTTTCCATGTTAATCAGAGTTTTTGTCCTAACCAGACGCGACGGCGACACGCGAAGTTTCTAATTTAGAAACGGTTCCTATTTCTGCGACGTCGCGGCTGACAGAATGAAGAAATTACACTGATTATGAGTACACATTATTTATTTTTAGTTAAAACTAGGTCACTGTGCCACAAGCGATAACGGATAATTTACCTCAGATTTTGAAAGCATGTAATATAGCGTTCAAAATGAATTCTATGCAAAAATACGACTGTACTTCATAACAAAATTAGTCAATGAGTATATTTTGTTAATGTTTTGATTTTTAATAATGTTATTTCTTGATTTGATTATGTCCTTACCCATATTCAATGCGAGTGCGGGCCAACAGAGACTCTGCTCACACCATCGGCTCACACGTTGTTCTGAATGTGTGGCATAATCACAGTCGCGTCGCGTCTAGTGTGGACAGACACACTTGCTGTCGCTGGAATTTTATCGCGTCGCGTGTAGTTAGGACACGGTGTTACACCTGAGTCCTCTGTGCCCACATTTGTCCACAATTACAGGATTAAAGGCTATAAAGTGAATACGGTTTGAGGGTTAAAAGGTCCCATGCCCCTTTTCACGAGATGTAAAATAAGTCTCTGATGTCTCCGGAATGTGAATGTGAAGTTTCAGCTCAAAATACCCAACAGATCAGTTTTTACAGCATGTTTAAATTGTCATTTTTGGGGGGCTCAGAAAAACACACTGTTTTAGTGTGGGCTCTTTAAATGCAAATGAGCTGCTGCTGCCGGCACAGGGGGCGGAGCTTCATGAGCTCGCGCTCAGTCTCTCAGGACAATGATGATATCAGAAACTCTCAGTAACGGTGTTCATTTCCAGTCGGACAATAATGGCTGCAGAGTCAGAGTGCTGTATAGAGATGGAACAGGTATAGTTTAGTAGTTTAATTACGGTTATTATAACGTATTTGTCATCTGCTTGTGTGTATCCATTATTTATTAATAGCCTACAAGTCTGCTGTTTCAGACCAGGTCCGAATGATGATCAAACATATACTGATGAGTTTAATAAAGTTTACTGTACGTCACACAAAAGATGAAGCGTTAGTTTTACGTAAGAGCTGAGTAAACACAGTAAGTTATGGTGAGGGAGTTGAGGGAGCGTTTCTTGTGGGCGGACGTTAGTCAAAAAACTGTTCTACTGACGTCATTAAAGAAGGAAGTAGAGCGATGTATAGATCTGACTACATGAGACTATACACTCACCGGCCACTTTATTAGGTACCCCATGCTAGTAACGGGTTGGACCCCCTTTTGCCTTCAGAACTGCCTCAATTCTTCGTGGCATAGATTCAACAAGGTGCTGGAAGCATTCCTCAGGGAGTTTGGTCCATATTGACATGATGGCATCACACAGTTGCCGCAGATTTGTCGGCTGCACATCCATGATGCGAAGCTCCCGTTCCACCACATCCCAAAGATGCTCTATTGGATTGAGATCTGGTGACTGTGGAGGCCATTTGAGTACAGCGAACTCATTGTCATGTTCAAGAAACCAGTCTGAGATGATTCCAGCTTTATGACATGACGCATTATCCTGCTGAAAGTAGCCATCAGAAGTTGGGTACATTGTGGTCATAAAGGGATGGACATGGTCAGCAACAATACTCAGGTAGGCTGTGGCGTTGCAACGATGCTCAATTGGTACCAAGGGGCCCAAAGAGTGCCAAGAAAATATTCCCCACACCATGACACCACCACCACCAGCCTGAACCGTTGATACAAGGCAGGATGGATCCATGCTTTCATGTTGTAGACGCCAAATTCTGACCCTACCATCCGAATGTCGCAGCAGAAATCGAGACTCATCAGACCAGGCAGCGTTTTTCCAATCTTCTATTGTCCAATTTCGATGAGCTTGTGCAAATTGTAGCCTCAGTTTCCTGTTCTTAGCTGAAAGGAGTGGCACCCGGTGTGGTCTTCTGCTGCTGTAGCCCATCTGCCTCAAAGTTCGACGTACTGTGCGTTCAGAGATGCTCTTCTGCCCACCTTGGTTGTAACGGGTGGTTATTTGAGTCACTGTTGCCCTTCTATCAGCTCGAACCAGTCTGGCCATTCTCCTCTGACCTCTGGCATCAACAAGGCATTTCCGCCCACAGAACTGCCGCTCACTGGATGTTTTTTCTTTTTCGGACCATTCTCTGTAAACCCTAGAGATGGTTGTGCGTGAAAATCCCAGTAGATTAGCAGTTTCTGAAATACTCAGACCAGCCCTTCTGGCACCAACAATCATGCCACGTTCAAAGTCACTCAAATCACCTTTCTTCCCCATACTGATGCTCGGTTTGAACTGCAGGAGATTGTCTTGACCATGTCTACATGCCTAAATGCACTGAGTTGCCGCCATGTGATTGGCTGCTTAGAAATTAAGTGTTAACGAGCAGTTGGACAGGTGTACCTAATAAAGTGGCCGGTGAGTGTAGTTTGAAATAATCCCTTTTCTTTGCCTGGCACGTTGGCATTACAGTACAGAACGGCTCTTTCGGCTTTATCCTGACGCGTGTCTTTGAGTGTAAGAGAGGCTTAACCCTCATATCCTCTCAGCAAACGTCCTTCACATAAAAACCAGTCCACTGGATTTCATAGACAACCCAGGTAGTCGGGAAAGGTCTTACACGAAGGGGGAAGTTTATTAAAAAAAAGTTGAATTTTCTAAGACTGAAGTAATATGAGGACGACCTCTGGAGTGCTCATATCATTTTGTATCTAAATTAGTACTTTTGGTCCCACTTTTATATTAAGTGGCTTTAAGCACTATATACTTGCATTGAAACTTATAATTTGATACAATAGACTTATTGTGTACATGTGTTTTTACATTCTACTTTTATTTTAAAAATATCTGCTGTAATTAATTTATGTAATTAAGTTTGTAATGACCCTTCCCTTACATTTTAGCCTTAAACCGACCCATACCACACACACACACCCATCCATAAAGTGTTTTACAACACAACATCCACACACTGTAGTTGAAGCTACTCAATATAAAGTGGGACTGTACTTTTATACGGCTGCTTTTTAGTCAAAAGACCTAGAAATCAATATTCTTGAATGTGTTTTGACATTTAACTTTATTCTGAGTATTTAGTATCCAGGACAGATTAGTTTGAGATTGTCTTGGTAAATGTCAGGAGTTGTTACTATGGAAGTGAACACACAAAAACACAAACCTGTCATCAGATCAGTTGATCATGAAGTAGACGCATGACACGTGCTGTGTTTGCAGCACTGGTGCGCTCGAGCCCAAATGACCAATATATTTAGTGTGCAGCAATTAAACTGGAATACTCCCGGAGTGAAGCGGCTAATCCCAGTGCCTGTCCGAGGGAACCGTATATTCTGCATTAGTGGTAATAAGACGTGGGTTCTCCTTCAAGACTCCTGAGAGACATGTGTGTGTGTGTGTGTGCTGTAAAGCCCTCGCTGACAGACAGGAGAATAATGGGTAATGTGGCGTATGGGTTCGATTAAAGACTTGAC
Source organism: Cyprinella venusta (assembly GCA_038021265.1). Lineage (NCBI taxonomy): Eukaryota > Metazoa > Chordata > Actinopteri > Cypriniformes > Leuciscidae > Cyprinella > Cyprinella venusta. The sequence continues at coordinate 32,602,169 of CM075873.1, read as the reverse complement.
TGACAATGATGATGGCGCTGCGGGGTGATTTCTCATTAACAGCTGATTTTTCTGTACGTAGAAACAATCAAGCCAAGATGTTACATTAAAAGGGTCCAGTGCAGTTAAATTGTTCTAGTTTGAAATTAGCTTAGCAAAGAAGTCTGAAGTTGTGACCCAAAAACGTGTGGCGCGTCTGTTCTGACTATGCGGAGGATTCAGTGCTTCATCGACACAAATATGCATTAAAACTGGGAACCAATACACTCACACTAGAGTTGGATCCGATGTTTGAGGATGTTCTCTAGTGGTGTGTTCACACCGGACGCGAATAGCGCGTCAGGCGCGAGTGATTTCAATATTAAGTCAATGCAAAGACGCGTTCTGCGTGTAAAAATTCCTACGGCGTGAATGAGGCGGGGCGCGGTAGACACGAATACCCCTCATTCGCGCGAATGGCGTGAATATAGCGCCTGGCGCGTTAAACACGAATGATTTAGTTAGCGCTATTTGTGCATTCACGCGTTTGACGTGAATTTACGCCTGCTGGCCGAGTTGAAAAATCTGACCTTTGGCGTCAATTCATGCCGCGTTAACCAATCAGGAGCCTCCGGTGGACACAAATACGCGGTAGACACGAATACGCCTCATTCGCGCAATTGGCGTGAATTGAACGCCTGCCGCGTTAAGCGCAAATGATTTAGTTAGCGCTATTTATGCATTCACGCGTTTGACGCGAATTCGTGCCTGCCGCCCGAGTTGACAAATATGAACTTTGGCATCAATTCATGCCGCGTTAACCAATCAGGAGCCTCCTGTGGACACAAATACGGTGACGAACGATGATCCCCACGTCGCTGTTCTGCTCTCCTGAGTAAATACAGAGCGGCGACTCTCTCGATGAACGCTCGATCAACAGAAAAAAGATGGCCGCCAAGATGGCGTTTTGATTCTAACGCGCGTAAATTTCGCTTCAAACTTTTTTATACGCGTCAATTCCGCTCTTGACGCGCAAATGGACTCGAAATGTTCAAGCGTATAACTAGACGCGGTAGACGCGAATTTGACGGTAGGGCTTTCACTTTTGTGAAAAAATCCTGTTCGATTTTTGAGACATAAGTGTTCATTGAATAAATTGCAAAATCGATTTTCCATGTCAAAAGAGGGTTTCCATTTTAAACACCAAAAACAGGCAAATCCACAGACAACTAACAGGCATTAGGACGAGCGTAAAGAGACTAGGGCTGTAGTCAACCAAAGAAATCCTTGGTTGACCAAAGTCTTGTCCTGCGCAGCGATTAGTCGATTAGTGGAAAAAATAAAAACGAGAAAAAAACCTTGTTTTGATTGAACATTCTTTTAAACAATTGTCATAGAGCATTTATAAAACAACAACGAAAAAACATCACAAATAAATAAAACTACAATAATAATACAATTCTTTGAAAATTAAGTGATTTTTTTAACTGGAAAAGTGAGGAGCTCTGTCTATGCAGTCACAATCGCGCACCTGATCACACCACACGCTACAAAACAATAACTGCTATCTGCCACATTATAAAAAATCATAACAAAAGCTCTCGTTTATTCAGGCTTTATATTCTTCTTTACTTACAAAGCTATGGGTTAACTTTTGTCCAGCCGATCTAGGCATTTTAAACAAACACACAAAATACCCATATAGCCTAAAAATCAATCCTAATAATAATAGGCTGTGTTTTGGAAGGCATATAGGTTTATTTTCGTTTTGTTGCATTATTTAGGCTATTTTCAAATGCGTCAAGTGTACAAATAAAAACAAAAACATTAAGAAAACACAATCTACTGAATCAGCATGATATAGCCGGTAAAAGGGCTGCTCACGTCTTTTGCGCGCTCAAGTTTGATTTCAAATATAGGCGCGTGTGTGCGCTCATAATGGAGCAACGCGGTCGCCTCCCTCCACAGTCTCGTCGTCTTTGTTTTAAAATGCAGCCAGACAAAAGATTTAGATTTCCTGGACATTTTGTCGACTAAAGCCAAAACAAGCAACGTTCCAACTGAATGAATACAGCATCCCTTACCGAGCGCGAGCAGCAGCGCAGCCGGCCACAGGCGCGTTCCCGAGTCTCTATGTGTGTGTGCTAAACTGTGGCGCAGTTACAAAAATAGCCTAAATTAAAGCATTTAAAGATGGGGATAAAACAAAGGCTAATTATATTTAGAATACAGTAATAAATAACTGCTTATAAAGGAATAAATATCAAGGAGTAAATCATTGAAAAATCTTTCTATTGGTCAAAAAAAAAAAATGTAACTGGTCGACCAATAAGAATGTCAGTCGACCAAGACGGCCCTAAAAGAGACGCTAATCTGGTGTTTCTATGTTTACTCACTTACTTTGCTGTGGAAGTCTTTGTAAGCCAAATCGCGAATATAGCGCAAATACGCAACTCATGATCCTCATGAAATTTTAAATACAGCGTATCGCAGAATCTGCATTTCTGGCTTACTTGAACACACACGTCACTACGCAACAAATAACAGTGCGCTTGATCGCTTGTATTGTAGTCATAGCAAATATTAAAAAGTATTGTGTTTACAGAAAATACATTATTTTCCTGTGTCCTACATGTGTGCTGTATCGATCTGTCCACCTAACACACATTTTTGGTAAAAAAAAAAAAGGGCAGTTAAAAATAACGAAACGATTCCCTATTTTTTTTTTTTCGAAACTTGTGTTGATTGGTCCGATCGATTGTGTGATCGATTTTCGAGCGTAAAGTCACTGCCCTAATGCTCTCTGAGATCAAGAAATCACGCCTCTAATTCATTTCGGTTATCCATCCTCATTACGAGTACAGAACTCTTGAAGTGTGTGTGTGTGTGGTCTGGTGAAGGTCTTCAGCTTGTCCCTGTGCTTTATGTCGTCAGCTTTGACCTGCTGATCCTGAAGGAGGTCGTGCAGAAGATGGCGGGAATCGAGATCACGGATGAGATGACCGTGGAGCAGCTGGAGGCCATGACGGGCGGTGAACAGCTCAAAGCAGAGGTATGCCACACCGTCCTTTCATTTAGCAAACACACATAAGCCACACTTACAAATGTACGGATGTGTCTTGCGTTAGATTAGGGCTGCGCCGACGCCTCTGGTGTGTGTGTTTGTGCTATTATTCAAAACTTAGATAAATATCAAACCAAGTGGCATTTTACACAAGGCAATAACATTTATACTATTTTTTTAAGAGGTTTTGAAATACGTTTGGTGCCGCTGTATCGAGTGCTGGCACAGATACTTTAATTATAGACCAGGAAAGTGGTTTAAGCAAGTTCACAGAGATGTGTTGATCTGTTCAGGATCTACGTCGTTTCATGTACTTTGAATTATTGTAATATATATAATTAATATAATTAATATAATATGTATAATATATTATAATATATTTATGTAATATAATATATTTATAATCTAATATAATTTTTAATATATAAAAAAATAATAATTATATATTCAAAAAAAAAAAAAAATAATAATAACCATAATGGCAGCAGTGCTGATCACTGACTGTCCTCAATGTTAAAGGCATAGTCCACCCGAAAATGTCAATTGTCATTTAATTTAGTCCCCCAAACCTGAATGCCAGGTTCCATTTGAGATTTTTTTTTTTTTATAAATCCAATGAAAGTCAATGGTGACCAAAACTGTTTGGTTGCCAACATTCTTTAAAATATCTTCTTTTTGTAGAAGAAAGCGTCAAATGGGTTTGGAACGAGATGTGTGTGTTTGTGTGTGTGCGTGACTAACTCACTCACACACATGTACGGTAGGATACCCCATTTGTCTGCAAACCAGCACTGCAGGTCAAACATGTACCAGGTCCACACATCACACAGATGGTGTTTGCTTGAACACTGAGGCGATTAAAGTGTGGCCACACAGGACAGTGTTCATAATGGATCAACTGGGAGCTGGCTCTTATTAGAGATCGACCGATAGTGGATTTTCCCAATAACCGTAACTAGGTTTGACCGCACTGGCCGATAACAGATTCATCAACCCTCACTTTTTATATTAGAAGACACTGAATGAAAACAAACATAACACTTCAAGTAAACAGTGCTGGATGCAGCCAATAACGATTAACCCAATTATTTTTTTGCCAATATATATATATATATATATATTTTTGTCATGATCGATCCCGATCATTCAAGCTTTATACAAGTAATAATTAAAGGAGTAGTTTTGCTGATCATTTACTCACCCCCATGTCATTCAAGATATCTAGTCAGTGACAGCACAAGCATATTCATCTAATAATTCAGTATTTTCATCTTCAGAATCATGAATATTGTTATTCTGGTGTCTCTATTGTCCTGTGGTCCAAGACTATTCATTTACACACACAATGTAACACCAAATTTAACATTTTAATCAACAGTATATCTTTTGTTAACCTTTTATCACACGTCTTGGAGTATCGCAATGATATCGTATGGTGACGTATCTCGAATCTTGACATGAGAGTCTCGTTAAACCCCTAGTAATGGATTTGTGTGTGTAGGGTGGCTACTTTGGTCAGATCAGGAACACTAAGAAGTCGTCTCAGCGCCTGAAGGACGCCCTGCTGGACCACGAGCTGGCGCTGCCGCTGTGTCTGCTGATGGCGCAGCAGAGGAACGGTGTGGTCTTCTCGGAGGGCGGAGAGAAGCACCTGAAACTCGTCGGGAAGCTCTACGATCAGGTATGAGCCAAACCAGGGGGACTCACATCCTCCTCAGTGCCATCTCTGTAATCTCTCAAAAGATAACCTCTGATTAAACATGACATGCGGTAGAGCCGATAATACGTTAAACACGGTTTATTTAAAGTCTGAAGCCTGCTCACTGTTCAGACAAGTCAAAATCGTGCTGTCAGTCAGACTAGGGCTCCGTTCAGCATGAAACGACATGTAAAATTGCACATTTTAATGAGGTAAAGACTGCCAATTAGTGAAGATGCCCCTATTAGAGGAGAAATATGTTAATGACTGAAACATCATGACCCTTCATCATTGTCTTGTGTCAAAACTGTTATTTACTCTCAGGTTATTCCAAGCTAGTCATTTTCTAAAACCTTCATGCGGCTCTTTTCCAAACGTCAAAAGCATACATTGGGGCTTTCAATCTCTTAAAGGACTAAACTGATCATTAAGACACCATAAAAGTCGTTCAAATGACGTGTAGTCGTCACGCTTTTTGTAGGCATCTTATTTCACTGAAGTCTAGCTCTCAAGTCCTATTCACACTTTTGTATGGAGTCATGTTAAAGGCACACTATGTAAGATTTTTGAATTAAAATATGCAACAACCACTAGAACATCGTTTTGCTGATTTGTGTACTTACTTTATCCCAAATGTGTCTAAGAATGTTTAAATCCAGAGAAATTAGGACACGGACCATGTCCATGCGTCGCCTATCAGTGACATCATACCAGCATTACCCTTGATTTCCGGTTTTATTTTGTAGAAACCATGGAAAGAACCAAAGATGCTTAAATGTGTTTAATTAGACAGGTGAGCAACTGTTTGGATACATTCACCGACAGAAAATTAATTTTTGACTAACACAGTTAGTCTTTTTTGCTTAAATCTTGAGTACCATGTGTACCATGCCTAAAATGGATCTAGGTCACTGCAGTAGCCTTAAAACAACTTTCAACACACTCAGATGTGTCTAATATGATAGATCAGTGCTGCGTTACCCCATATACGCCTTATAACGACCTCCAGTGGCGAGAAATTACATTGTGTGCCTTTAATACTAGTTTATATTAATATATCGGGTCATTTTGAGTTTTCCCTCCTCAGATCTGCATGCTTTACATCTCACAATTCGTAATTGTTTTCCTTTTTCAATCTGGTTCCTTAAATTTCTTTTAAAGGGGTGCCTGATTTTCTGAGCTAAGGGAACTTACTATCACAAAAAGCATCTGGCTGTTTGCACGAAAGTTCATTCAAGACAAGTTTTGGTTAATTCCATTTTATTTCCATATTAATGCACAAAATTAGACATTCACTGTGCATTTTGTGATCATTTTGTCAGTTTTTTTTTAACTTTTGACTCTCGACTTCACTCATTTTCATTTATTTATAAACTTATTATTATTTTATAGTGTTTTCATGCACCTGAACTCAGCTTTTTTTTGAATATTAAATCGATAATTAATCATGTATCTGTTGGTCTTGCTGTGATTTGCATACATATCACTTTCGATTCAGAGAGAGATATTAACTCACAATTGCAATAGAAAACTCTCATTTAACAGAAATAGTCATAATTGTGAGATAAAGTAGTAATTATCATACTTTTCCATCATAATTAACATCAGACCTGGAGCTACACGCCCATATTTGAATACATATTAATGATAAATGGTTTGGAAAACTGTGGCTAAAAGGAAGATTTTTCAATGAATATTCATGCGAGGTCAGTTCGCCCAAAAACTCAAAAGTTCGCGCAACTTTTCCATTAAAAAAGAGATTACACACTGATCAGAGGCTGTCAAGTAAATCATAAAAATGAGCTCTTAAAGGGATACTCCACTTTTTTTTGGAAATAGGCTCATTTTACGACTCCCCCAGAGTTAAATAGTTATAAATTATCTGATATTAAGAAGAATATCAGTAACCAGACAGTTTCTGGTCTCATTGGCTATGGAAGTCAATGGGACCAGAAACTGTCTGGTTACTGATATTCTTATTAATATCAGATAATCGGCTGAATGGATTCGAAAACGGTAAAACCCAACTATTTAACTCTTAATCAACCTATTTCCAAAAAAGTGGAGTATCCCTTTAAAGGAGTAGTTCACTTTTATAAAAACTTTTGCTGATGATTTACTCACCCCCATGTCATCCAAGATGTCCATGTCTTTCTTTCTTCAGTCGAAAAGAAATTAAGGTTTTTGATGAAAACATTCCAGGATTTTCTTCATATAATGGACTTCAATGGGGACCAGACGGTTCAAGGTCCAAAAGAGAGTTTCAGTGCAAACTACAAACTGTTCAAAGGGCTTTAAACGACACCAAATGATGAATAAGGATCTTATCTAGGAGCCTTCGTCATGACTCTGGAAAAGATTTGTTCATTCTGATGAACGAGTTCGAACAGGAAAGTCACGAACACTCATCACAGAACAGAGCAAGGCGATCATTTGTGCTTATAAAACTTAAACTTTGTTATTTATTTATTAAATGAGCGATCGTTTCGTTAGATAAGACCCTTATTCATCGTCTGGTGTCGTTTGAAGCTGCACTGTTCCCATTGAAGTCCATTATATGGAGAAAAATCCTGGAATGTTTTCATCGAAAACCATTTCTTTTCGACTGAAGAAAGAAAGACATGGACATCTTGGATGACATGGGGGTGAGTAAATTATCAGTGAACTACTCGTTTAAGAGAAATAATTGAAATGCTGTTCCCCAAAAGCAAACCAAACTAAAGATTGAGTTTTATAAAGTTCCTATGGTTGTCATTGTGCGGCAGTGGAAGTAGCCTGTGTCAGCCATGGTAGACTCTCGGAGGGAGTTGAACAAAACTTCTGTGATTTTCCTCCACCCACACACACTGGCAGTTTGCTTTTCATGTTCAGCAGCTGCGCAGCTCAATTACTCACTGGGTAATCCAATTGACTGTTTCCTCCCCCCTCCCCCCCTCATGTTCTCTAGACATGTCGCAATTTACAGCAGATGGTGCTAAAAACTAACATCATCAGCTCCATTCTGTGTGGCACTACGAAATGATGCCACCGGTCGATCTTTTTTGCTTTTTAGTTTAGTTTTTTTATTTTTTCTCTCAATGTCTCAAATTAGAGCCTTTAGCAAATAATTCCCTCTCGCGATGCCAAATTGTCTAAATAATTGCTCATGGTGTGAATGTGAAACGCGCTTTTTTCCCTGACATCAGTAGGGAAGCTTTTAATTATTAATTTTGGCTCTTTTTTTAAAACTCACTTTGCAGGAAGTTGTGCGACGCTCATTACAATCAGCAGAAGTGTGTGTGGCTCCTGTGCCGGCTATCACTGCCTCTGATGCACCACAGAGATTGATTGACTCGTCTCTCAGTCAGGCTAAATATGCATTCAGCGTGATTGCATTATTTATGCATAAGCAACCTGAAAAAATATTAGAACAACTTAATAATGTGTATAAATTTGCCTTATTTTGCATGTTTAATACATATTTTGGCATTGTGTTTCAGAGTTGCTACTTAATACACCCCTCTGTTTTATATTTTGTTAGTGGTTTGTGCAAAGCCAAGCATCACTTGTGCATTTTGTGTGTGTTACGGACATGATTGGCCTTTAAAGTGATGTGGCTGAATATCAGAGTACTGGTTTCTTGCTTTTGTCTGTTCTGTTCGCGTTGCACGAGCAAGGACCACTTCTGGAAGTGCTGGGGAATAACTCATTTTCTATGACTCAAAGCCTCTCATGCATTTCATTAATTTTCTTTCTCGAAATGAGAGGTGGGAAAGCGAGTGTGATTTGTGACGGCGAGTTCCTCAGGCGGCGTCCCTTATGTTGGTGTGAGCACTGAAAGCAGGCCAAACCAATCCCGTCGCCCTGTGATGTCCAGTTTTGTTGTAAGCACACTCAGATATTTAGAGACGTATCCTGATTTCCCTTGTTTTGCATTGATTTGTAAATAGACATGGCTAGATTGAGTTACGCTAACAATAGCTTGTTTACTCGTTACTAATTGGTCTCAGAAATCTGGACTCGATCTTCATCGGAAACTCTGTAGCGGCTAAAATGACTTTCTTGGCAGCCGTGCATTCTGACTTCCAGAAATTAAAGCCACCCCTTAAACCCTCTGAGGACCAAGGTGTTTTTGGGGTCCTTGAGATGTTCTGACATGTCCGACATTTGTGCTTTTTTCAGTTGTTTATTAATGGCACAGGTGAAATTACACTCAATTTAGCACAAACAGGGCTACCATAATATATGAGCCACATGTATGTACACGTTTGTATTTTTGAGAGAATATTGTTTATGCATGGTTATTGAAAAAACTAAAAATGAAAGTTTCTGAAATAAGGCCACAAAACACATACGAAATATGCGTCCACAAGACTTTTGACTAATGGATCAACTAACGGACTAATGGAATTAATAGGTAGTCTTGCCATTGAAGTGAAATTACTGAACTTAAATATACAAGCTTGATAAAAATGATCTTTCTAGAAGGAAATTTCTAATGGCACTTAGAGGCTTTTGCATCTGAACTCTTCATATGTATGTATATATATATATATATATATATGTATATATATGTATATATATGTATATATATATAATCAAAGTATAAATAAGTCAAAACCCATTTTTTGTCATACCTGGAAACAAATCCTGGTCAAATAGGTTATATGGGCCATTTTGTAGAATTGGTTCAAAGTTAGAGTTGGAAACATTTTGAAAAGAAAATAATATGAGCAGAAACTGTCTAAGGCCCCATTTACACGAGAACGCTCGCGGGTGAAAACGTAAGAATATTTTATCGGATGTGCCTTTCGTTTACACGGCGACGGCGTTTTTGAGGCTTAAAAACGCAAAAAAGTGAAACCACCCTCCATAGTGGAAATCTTAAAAACGCTCCACCGCCGCGTTGCCGTGTAAAACGGTAAAAACGCAAAAGTCTGCTTGACTGTGAAGTTTGTACGCAGGCGCGTGGACTTGGCGTTGTTGTAGTATGCACTCCTAGCCGCCTGAAGTGCATACTACATTGAATTTCACACACTTTTGCGTCACCATTTGCACGCGGATTTCCCACAAAAAACGCTCGTTTAAACGCAGAATAAAAAGTGATGACGCAACGCCACTTTTGCGTTTTCTCTTCAGAATCATTTCCGTGTAAACATAGCCTTATTAAATGAACGTTTGTTCGTTCGTACGTTCGTTCGTTCACACTCCCGATTCATATTTAAACAGTCTTTTTTGTTTCACAGATCAGAATAGAATAGTCTATATAGTCTTACTAATGTGGGAGCGAAAGTGAATCTGAATTCATCTATTTCTTCACATACAGACACGCATTTAATATTTAAACAGTTTTTGCGCAGTTTACAGACACTATTCAAAAACGCGATTAGAACAAATCACTTAATAATAAATGACTTATTACATCAGCTTAATCCGTGCTCCTCAAAATGAATCCAGGATCTCCTAACAGCGCAGCAAGACTTAAGGTTAGGACGAGGTTAGATACGTAATAAATAGAGCCCGACCAATAAAGGATTTTGAAGACCGATACAATTTGGGTTACGATATTTACGATTTACGATATTTTTGGGTTTTAAAATCCGATATTCCGATATATCGGCCGATATTTTTATTTTTTTAAATATTGTTGGATTTCACACACGTGTAAAAGAAAAGCTAACTTTTCTGCACAAGATACGTTTGATACTTTTTCCTCTATGTCTAAATGTTCACTCCTCGCAAGTCTAACTTACATTTTACAATGCAGGGACTGTAACTAGAGATATGCTAGTTCTAAATACAGTAATCATTACTTTATTTAGGCAGAAACAGTTCATTGTGGTTTCCAAGCTTATTAATGTTAGCGTTAGCGGTCTTCCACTAACAATAGTGGCATTAGCTAGCTTTGTGGTTAGCTACTTTATGGTGAGCCATAATTTAAGTAAGGGATAATCCACGGCTAGCCATGCATTAAAGGATTTTAATGCACGGCGTAGAGGCGAAGAACCACCCGACGCGAAGCGGAGGGTGGTTACCTCTACGTCGTGCATTAAAATCATTTAATGCATGGCTAGCCGTGGATTATCCCGCTTAAACCTCGGTTATTTGTCAAGTTAAAAAGAAGTTAAAGCTATAACTGATGTTAACAGTGATGTTAACATTTTTTAACAGACATGTAAAAATGACGGTTATTTTCTTAAGTTACGGCTCGTTAGTTCTACTCCGTCCACTTTAAATGAAGTAGAGCCATCGGATTGCATTTATTTGAATGAATTATGAATCTGTTTGCAAGCGTAACTGTTACTATGGTTACCAATGTTTGTTTTACAGTCTATGGTTTACAGTCTAAGCGGATTCATTTCAAACTGTAATCAAACTGACTGGAACTACCTGTGCATTAAAGGGTTTTACTGCACACCTTCCAGCCAATCAGAATTGAGTATTTAAACAGCCCGTGGTATAACAATAGATAACATCATACTGCAAATTGTAAAACATACAATTTCAATATAACAGGCCAAGGAGAGATGATTGAAGCGTGTTTCGTCCGTTTTTATTTTATTTTTGAAATATTCATTTATCGGCCATTATGACTGCCGATACCGATATTTTGGAAAATGCCTAATATCGGCCGATAATATCGGTCGCCCGATATATCGGTCTGGCTCTAGTAATAAACTGTATGATTTTATTCGATGTGGGTGTTTATAGGTGAAATTAGGTAATTAGGTGAAAGGAAAAATACTGACATCTCTCTCTTTTCATACAGATTACATCAACTGAGAATAGTTGCTTTTTTATATAAATAACTTCATTTAAAAGAAGAGAATTTCAGCTTCATAAAGAGAGATTCGTGTCTCTGTGACAAGTATTTACGGAGTTACTGTTCATATTTCGGACGCGTTTCAGAAAGATTTTTGCGGAGACAGAGTGAGCTGAAAGCGCACCCTGTTTAATTTATGTATTTTACAAAAACACAAGGTTTTGATGTTAATAAGAGTGTACACACAAAAAAAGAAGACCCTCAATAGTTTATAATCATTTATTGATTTTATTTGACTATTAATGACGGAGTATTTTAAGTCTATGTTGCAGCTATGTGAAAAAAACGAGAGGGTTAAACATTTGTGTGGTCCTATGCTTCAGGTGTAGACTAAATTTGAGACTTGATTCTTAGTAGTTAAACCACTTTAGTCTTCCTCTGCCCTTAACTTCTATACGAGACACTGACACATGATGAAACTCAGGCTATGTTGTTCTTCATTAGGTCTCTTTAACTTTGTCTGGCCGTAAAACAGCTGTACGGGGACGTTTCTGGCTAGGTGACCCGTTGGTCAGGCCATACCTCAGGAATCTCTCCCCAGTGTCTCGCTCCACTAAATTGCTTTACTGTACATCCCATCGATTCCGATATGGAGAGCCCGTGATGAATGGCTTTAATAAAGCGAGGTGCAGTTCCCCAAATAAACGAGCGACCTGAGGATTTATTAAGAGCATCTGCATTTGGCTGGGACACAAAGGTGGACCAGAGGGAGAGAGATGTGTTTAATGATGAATGCTCCGCTTTATGCTTCTTCCCCAAAGTGTCACGACACCCTTGTGCAGTTCGGAGGCTTCTTGGCGTCTAACCTCAGCACAGAAGACTACATCAAGCGGGTGCCGTCAGTGGATGTCCTGTGCAACCAGCTCCACACGCCACACGACGCCGCCTTCTTCCTCTCTCGGCCCATGTACGCCCATCAGATTCTGGTAAGTGATCAAACCAAACTCGGTTTCTCAACCACAGTCAGCAACCGTAAGACAGAATCAACCCAAAGGGATTTGAAACGCTCTGCATAGGCAGCAAATTTAAGATTTACAACTTTTGAACTTTTAACAATAACTGCGTCCCGCACACTTTTTTATGCCGTATAGTGTGTTCATACTGGAAAGTCCAATGAGGAAAATGTGCAGCAATTTAAGAATAATTTAACAGGAAAATCACTTATCACGTGAAGCTCATGACATGTACTTCTAACACTTGCATTTGACTGCAGTTTGATGTTGCCATGTTTGCTAAGCTAGTGAATCAATCGATATTTCAAACATATACAAATGATATTTAACTTTGTTCAAATTTAAAGGCACAATATGTAAAATTTTTGGATTAAATGTCCAAAACCCACTAGAACAATGTTATATATTTTTGATTTGTGTACGTTATAGTAAATATTTCCATGAATGTGTTTGTTCGTCGCCTATCAATGACATCACATTTCCGGTTTTATTTTGCAGAAAGCATGGTAAGACCAAACATGCTTTAATAATGTTTGGATATGAAGAGTTCAGATGCAAAAGCCTCTAAATGCCATTTGAAATTTTCTTCTAAAATGATCATTTTTATCAAGCTTGTATATTTAAGTTCAGTAATTTCACTTCAATGACAATTAATAGGTAATCTTCATTGCAATTTAAGTTAAATTACTGAAGTTAAATGTACAAGTTTGATAAAAATGATCATTTTAGAAGAAAATTTCAAATGGCACTTAGAGGCTTTTGCATCTGAACTCTTCATATATTTATCAACAGAGAATTTCTATATAGCTCAACACACTCTTATTGTTATTTTGTTGAAACTTTTGTTTTGAATAAGCGACCTCTTGTGGCGAAGAATTACATAGTGTGCCTTTAACTATAAGTGCGTCCCAATTTGTGTGAAGTGTTCACACTGGCAAGTCCAACGAGGATAAAGTACACTTCAAATACAAGAATGATGCACTTTATGAACAGGGCCAAAAAGTGTGGTGTGTTAGACACTTCATGCACTCGACTGTCACAGATTTAATCATGAAGGTAAAAGGGGAAGTGCTATCAGACTCCAATGCTGGATGACAAAACAATCTATGAACAGAAATTCACACTCTAGACCGTTAGGTGCATTATATAAGTTCATAGTGTTATTTGGGACATAACTTATATTTGTATTCAACAATTTTTTTTCTACATTCTTTGGATTATTTTTGATGCAATGCATTCTGGGATTGTTTTCAATGCAAATGGCTTACAGGCCTGTTTACACCGTGAATATTTGGCATGAAAATTCGTTATCGTTTTAGAAATTGTTCAGTCCAATGTAAAAAAAAAACAAAACAAAAAAAACGCAGACTAAATTAAAATGCAGAATCTCTCTCTGACAGTAGGTGGTGCTTATAGAAATGCAGGATTTCTCTCTGACAGTAGGTGGTGCTTATAGAAATGCAGGATTTCTCTCTGACAGTAGGTGGCGCTTATAGAAATTCAGATTCTCTCTTTGACAGTAAGTGGCGCTTATAGAAATGCAGGATCTCTCTCTGACAGTAGGTGACGCTTATAGAAATGCAGGATCTCTCTCTGACAGTAGGTGACGCTTATAGAAATTCAGATTCTCTCTTTGACAGTAAGTGGCGCTTATAGAAATGCAGGATCTCTTTCTGACAGTAGGTGGCGCTTATAGAAATTCAGAATCTCTCTGTCTGACAGTAAGTGGCGCTTATAGAAATCATGATCTCTCTCTGACAGTAGGTGGCGCTTATAGAAATGCAGGATCTCTTTCTGACAGTAGGTGGTGCTTATAGAAATTCAGAATCTCTCTGTCTGACAGTAGGTGGCGCTTATAGAAATCATGATCTCTCTCTGACAGTAGGTGGCGCTTATAGAAATGCAGAATCTCTCTCTGACAGTAGGTGGTGCTTATAGAAATTCAGAATCTCTCTGTCTGACAGTAGGTGGCGCTTATAGAAATCATGATCTCTCTCTGACAGTAGGTGGCGCTTATAGAAATGCAGGATCTCTTTCTGACAGTAGGTGGTGCTTATAGAAATTCAGAATCTCTCTGTCTGACAGTAGGTGGCGCTTATAGAAATCATGATCTCTCTCTGACAGTAGGTGGCGCTTATAGAAATGCAGAATCTCTCTCTGACAGTAGGTGGTGCTTATAGAAATTCAGAATCTCTCTGTCTGACAGTAGGTGGCGCTTATAGAAATCATGATCTCTCTCTGACAGTAGGTGGCGCTTATAGAAATGCAGGATCTCTCTCTGACAATAGGTGGCGCTTATAGAAATGCAGGATTTCTCTCTGACAGTAGGTGGCGCTTATAGAAATTCAGATTCTCTCTTTGACAGTAAGTGGCGCTTATAGAAATGCAGGATCTCTCTCTGACAGTAGGTGACGCTTATAGAAATGCAGGATCTCTCTCTGACAGTAGGTGACGCTTATAGAAATTCAGATTCTCTCTTTGACAGTAAGTGGCGCTTATAGAAATGCAGAATCTCTCTCTGACAGTAGGTGGTGCTTATAGAAATGCAGGATCTCTCTGTCTGACAGTAGGTGGCGCTTATAGAAATCATGATCTCTCTCTGACAGTAGGTGGCGCTTATAGAAATTCAGATTCTCTCTTTGACAGTAAGTGGCGCTTATAGAAATGCAGAATCTCTCTCTGACAGTAGGTGGCGCTTATAGAAATGCAGGATCTCTCTGAGCAGTGACTCTGGACATGCGACCGAACGCGTCAAAACCAAAAACTAGCATTGACAGAATGTGTGTGTCGGTCTAAATGGATGCATGAACGACGTCAGTGTGTTAAATGTAAATTCACCACAAATATCCATGTCAACAAACAATATATTGTTTGGTGTTCATCAAACAAAGGTGTGATTAGTGCAAACATTTTCTAAGACAATAACAATTGAGGTGTAAAGAATCTTTAATGGTGGTTGAAATCACCAGTGCTTTGCTCTTGCTTTAGTACAAATCTTGCAGTGCAGTAAAATGTTATTTATTTATTTTTATTTTGCAGTATTATAACTCTCATATGATGCTGGCTGCCTAATGAATATTTCATAGGGAGCTCGTTTTGTGTTTTCCCACAACGCTACAGCTCTCCAGGGCTGCGTAAAGTTAACCCCATCTCTCTTCACCTTTAACAAGATTTACCGCCTCCTAATTCCACGTGCAGGCCTCTGCGTGCGCTCCTCTTCAGGCCTGTTCGTTGTGCTTGAGTGAATTATAAAACTAGCCTGCTGTCTTTGTGTTCCCGTCAGTCCAAGTATGACGAACTGAAGAAGGCAGAGAAGGGCAACCGGCAGCAGCAGAAGGTCCACAAGTACATCGCCGCCTGCGAGCAGATTATGGCCCCCGTGCACGAGGCCGTCGTGTCTCTTCACTTGCCCAAAGTGTGGGATGACCTTCGACCCCAGTTCTACGCCACCTTCTGGTCGCTCACCATGTACGACCTGGCGGTACCGCACAACGCCTACGACCGGGAGGTCAACAAGCTGAAGATGCAGATCAAGGCCATCGATGAGAACACAGAGATGGTGAGACACTTTATTCATATCCTGCAATAAAGTCTACAATGTGTTTGCTTGTATGCTCTCTCACAATGCAGGAATATACATGTACACATGGGTGGTTATGTCTTATGTAGGGTTGGGTGCTACTGATTCACTATAAATCAATCGTGCCATATTTGGCTACTTGAGAACGCATCTGGAGGCGAGACTATTTAAATACGGATCCTGCATGTATCTGTGTGAATGAGTGGCGCGGTTTCATTTACCACACACACACATAGACTGAAGCACGTGTGACGCTAGCTGTGTTTTCCAGCCTCTGCAGTCTCACTATGTGAGAACATGAATGTATTTACAGAGCCGCTCTTGAGTCACTGAAGTTCCTCAGCATTTTGCAGTTTTATTTAAAGGGATATTCCACTTTTTTTGGAAATAGGCTCATTTTACCACTCCCCCAGAGTTAAACAGTTGGGTTTTACTGTTTTCGAATATATTCAGCCGATTTTGTGATATTTAGAAGAATATCCGCAAACAGACTTCTGGTCTCATTGACTTCCACTTTTTCCTACTATAGAAGTCAATGAGACCAGAAACTTTCTGGTTACTGATATTTTTCTAAATATCAGAAAATCAGCTGAATGGATTCGAAAACGGTAAAACTCAACTGTTTAAATCGGGGGGAGTTGTAAAATGAGCCTATTTTCAATAAAAGTGGAGTATCCCTTTGAGGAAAACTATCGTTATAACATAACACATGAAACTCAAAGGTCTTCACCACAACTCGTTAAAAATAAAAGTTCGGTTTAACTTGCTAATATATTACTGTTGTACAGTAGAATTTAGATATCTCAATTTAATAATAATAAATTATCAAAAAATATTAGATTTTTTTAAGGAATAATCATCTGATGTTGTGATTTTAACAGTATAAAACTCAATTATGCCGCATGCTGACAACAAAAAGTTTAATTTAATATAAAATATCAATTAAATTAATGTTTTATGTCTTCATTTGGTTACTAGAAAATTCACAATTCAGAATTTGTGGGGGAAAAAACCTATTTAATAGAAATACTGTTTTTATGACTAAAATTGTTGTTTTTATTAATATTCAAGCATCCTAGACAGCGACCAAAGCAGCTCTGCCATAATGTCAATAACAGTTCTACAAATGACTTAGTTTCTTTATAGTTATTGAGGTAAATATGCCTGAAGTACCAAAAAAAAGGTACCAGTTAAAATGTGAACGTACCCAACCCAACCCTAGTCTTATGCCATTCTTACACACAAGACTTTCAAACATCATTGGATCAGTGTCAGTTTGAGTCAACACTCATGTCCCATTACAGTAGTTGGATGGCATACAGGTCTAGAGTATAAAATGCTAAATGTCTCTCTGGCATCAGAGACACTTCAGCGCTCGTCTCATCATGTCTTCGCTAATTCAAACATGGCAATCGTCACTCATGTTAGAGAGCATTGATTTGCCTCTGATTTGGGGGTTTTGTTGGTGTTTTCTGTCAGTGAGTGAAAAACTGAGGCTAAAATAGTGTTGTGTGGGTGGCATTAAAGGAGTAGTTCACTCCAGAATAAACATTTCCTGATAATTTACTCACTCCCACGCCATCCAAGATATTCATGTCTTTCTTTCTTCAGTCAAAAAGAAATGAAGGTTTTTAAGGGAAACATTGCAGGATGTTTCTCCATATAGTGACTTCAATGGGGTCCAATGGGTCAAAGGGTAAACATGACTCGTGCCGTTCTCCCACGGCCCTCACTCGTCCCGCTCGCCACAGTAAACATGACTTGTGCCGTTCTCTCGCGGCCCTCACTCGTCCCGCTCGCCACAGTAAACATGACTCGAGTCGTTCTCCCGCGGCCCTCACTCGTCCCGTTCGCCACAGTAAACATGACTCGTGCCGTTCTCCCGCGGCCCTCACTCGTCCCGCTCGCCACAGTAAACATGACTCGCGCCGTTCTCCCGCGGCCCTCACTCGTCCCGCTCGCCACAGTAAACATGACTCGTGCCGTTCTCCCGCGGCCCTCACTCGTCCCTCTCGCCACAGTAAACATGACTCGCGCCGTTCTCCCGCGGCCTTCACTCGTCCCGCTCGCCACAGTAAACATGACTCGCGCCGTTCTCTCGCGGCCCTCACTCGTCCCGCTCGCCACAGTAAACATGACTCGCACCGTTCTCCCGCGGCCCTCACTCGTCCCGCTCACCACAGTAAACATGACTCGCGCCGTTCTCCCGCGGCCCTCACTCGTCCCGCTCGCCACAGTAAACATGACTTGTGCCGTTCTCCCGCAGCCCTCACTCGTCCCTCTCGCCACAGTAAACATGACTCGCGCCGTTCTCCCGCGGCCTTCACTCGTCCCGCTCACCACAGTAAACATGACTCGCGCCGTTCTCTCGCGGCCCTCACTCGTCCCGCTCGCCACAGTAAACATGACTCGCACCGTTCTCCCGCGGCCCTCACTCGTCCCTCTCACCACAGTAAACATGACTCGCGCCGTTCTCTCGCGGCCCTCACTCGTCCCGCTCACCACAGTAAACATGACTCGCGCCGTTCTCTCGCGGCCCTCACTCGTCCCGCTCGCCACAGTAAACATGACTCGCACCGTTCTCCCGCGGCCCTCACTCGTCCCGCTCACCACAGTAAACATGACTCGCGCCGTTCTCTCGCGGCCCTCACTCGTCCCGCTCGCCACAGTAAACATGACTCGCTCCGTTCTCCCGCGGCCCTCACTCGTCCCGCTCGCCACAGTAAACATGACTCGTGTCGTTCTCCCGCGGCCATCACTCGTCCCGCTCACCACAGTAAACATGACTCGCTCCGTTCTCCCGCGGCCCTCACTCGTCCCGCTCGCCACAGTAAACATGACTCGTGCCGTTCTCCCGCGGCCCTCACTCGTCCCGCTCGCCACAGTAAACATGACTCGCACCGTTCTCCCGCGGCCCTCACTCGTCCCGCTCACCACAGTAAACATGACTCGCGCCGTTCTCTCGCGGCCCTCACTCGTCCCGCTCGCCACAGTAAACATGACTCGCTCCGTTCTCCCGCGGCCCTCACTCGTCCCGCTCGCCACAGTAAACATGACTCGTGTCGTTCTCCCGCGGCCATCACTCGTCCCGCTCACCACAGTAAACATGACTCGCTCCGTTCTCCCGCGGCCCTCACTCGTCCCGCTCGCCACAGTAAACATGACTCGCGCCGTTCTCACGCGGCCCTCACTCGTCCCGCTCGCCACAGTAAACATGACTCGCGCCGTTCTCCCGCGGCCATCACTCGTCCCGCTCACCACAGTAAACATGACTCGCTCCGTTCTCCCGCGGCCCTCACTCGTCCCGCTCGCCACAGTAAACATGACTCGTGTCGTTCTCCCGCGGCCATCACTCGTCCCGCTCGCCACAGTAAACATGACTCGCTCCGTTCTCCCGCGGCCATCACTCGTCCCGCTCGCCACAGTAAACATGACTCGCGCCGTTCTCCCGCGGCTCTCACTCGTCCCGCTCGCCACAGTAAACATGACTCGCTCCGTTCTCCCGCGGCCCTCACTCGTCCCGCTCGCCACAGTAAACATGACTCGTGCCGTTCTCCCGCGGCCATCACTCGTCCCGCTCGCCACAGTAAACATGACTCGCGCCGTTCTCCCGCGGCTCTCACTCGTCCCGCTCGCCACAGTAAACATGACTCGCTCCGTTCTCCCGCGGCCCTCACTCGTCCCGCTCGCCACAGTAAACATGACTCGTGCCGTTCTCCCGCGGCCATCACTCGTCCCGCTCGCCACAGTAAACATGACTCGCGCCGTTCTCCCGCGGCCCTCACTCGTCCCGCTCGCCACAGTAAACATGACTCGCGCCGTTCTCCCGCGGCCCTCACTCGTCCCGCTCGCCACAGTAAACATGACTCGAGTCGTTCTCCCGCGGCCCTCACTCGTCCCGCTCGCCACAGTAAACATGACTCACGCCGTTCTCCCGCGGCCTTCACTCGTCCCGCTCGCCACAGTAAACATGACTCGTGCCGTTCTCCCGCGGCCTTCACTCGTCCCGCTCGCCACAGTAAACATGACTCGTGCCGTTCTCCCGCGGCCTTCACTCGTCCCGCTCGCCACAGTAAACATGACTCGTGCCGTTCTCCCGCGGCCCTCACTCGTCCCGCTCGCCACAGTAAACATGACTCGTGCCGTTCTCCCGCGGCCTTCACTCGTCCCGCTCACCACAGTAAACATGACTCGCGCCGTTCTCCCGCGGCCTTCACTCGTCCCGCTCACCACAGTAAACATGACTCGTGCCGTTCTCCCGCGGCCTTCACTCGTCCCGCTCGCCACAGTAAACATGACTCACGCCGTTCTCCCGCGGCCCTCACTCGTCCCGCTCGCCACAGTAAACATGACTCGTGCCGTTCTCCCGCGGCCCTCACTCGTCCCGCTCGCCACAGTAAACATGACTCGTGCCGTTCTCCCGCGGCCCTCACTCGTCCCGCTCTCCACAGTAAACATGACTCGCTCCGTTCTCCCGCGGCCCTCACTCGTCCCGTTCGCCACAGTAAACATGACTCGTGCCGTTCTCCCGCGGCCCTCACTCGTCCCGCTCACCACAGTAAACATGACTCGCGCCGTTCTCCCGCGGCCCTCACTCGTCCCGCTCTCCACAGTAAACATGACTCGTGCCGTTCTCCCGCGGCCCTCACTCGTCCCTCTCGCCACAGTAAACATGACTCGTGCCGTTCTCCCGCGGCCCTCACTCGTCCCGCTCGCCACAGTAAACATGATGAATGGCGACTGTAGAACGCAAAAGCCCAATCCCGGACATTTTGGGCGATCTCGAAACACATTTGAGCAGACTCATCACGGAGACTCACTAGTAGCCTAGACTTGTTTAACGACTGCGCTCTGTTACCGGTAGGCGTGGCCCCCTAGGGCAGCGAAGCAAGTGCATTCTGGGAGTTGTTGTCTTTCATCCACATAAGCCAAAAATACATTTTCTGGCTTTTCTCAGCGTAGAAAGCTCCAAATTAGAGAATAATTTCACATTTCTTCTACAAAAATGACCCATTTTAAATACACATTCATCTTTCCCGTGGTGAGGTATCCCTTTAAGACTTGAAGCACGGATCCATTATAATGTTTCATTTAGCGAATACACTTTTCATAATGTGCCACACTTCAGGTGTTTGTGAGCACAAAAGCAATCAATCTCAAGCCCTGTAACACCAACAATATTCATCTCGAGCAAATGAACAAGTGAGTAAAGGGAAGCGGGTGTGTGTGTCACTCGCTGTCGGAGAGATTAAAGAACGCGCAGCTGAAGTGTTTCAGATATTTTAGTATCAATGTATGGAAAAAATCTATATTTTTGAGACTACACTACACTTAGTTTATTGTTTCAGATGTCTTTTTTGATAAATGTATATTATATAAAGTTCAACCTGCCAAAGTGTCCTATAGGAGTGACCGCTTTAACTTCGAGTGCAGGCTCGAAGCTCTTGCGAAATGTGCCGTGAGGCTGTAGATGGTGCTGCTGTTGAAGATGTTGCTCATTAAACGCTCCTCTGTTTCACAGCCTCTGAACAAAAAGAAGAAAGAGAAGGAGCGCTGCACAGCTCTGCAGGACAAGCTGCAGGAGGAGGAGAAGAAGCAGCTGGAGCACGTGCAGAGAGTCCTGCACCGCCTCAAACTGGAGAAGGACAACTGGTTACTCGCCAGTGAGTCCTCGCTTAACCCTCTCTCTCTCTGAGTCTCTCCAGGGCCCGTCGTGTCTGTGTCTCACCCCGTCTCTCTCGCCGTTTTCAGAATCCACCAAGAATGAAACCATCACTAAGTTCCTGCAGCTCTGCATCTTCCCCCGCTGCGTGTTCTCCGCCATCGACGCCGTTTACTGTGCTCGCTTCGTGGAGCTGGTGCACCAGCAGAAGACGCCCAACTTCTGCACACTGCTGTGCTACGACAGAGTGAGTCCACTGCGGGCACGGGCCGCCTTCTTTCCCTCTTAAAATAATGAAAGAGAAAGAGAACCATTAAAGATATTTCCGGTATTTAGCGCTTTGAGTCTATTTTCTAGTTTGTTTTGGATGAACACAGAAAAGTTGACGAGGCTTCTGGAACGAGAACATATAAATAGTTGTGAAAAATAAGCACTGCTACATTTCATAAAAACATGATCTGTGCATTTGTATGTGATTTGTGCCAGTGGCTACAGTCAAAGAGACACAAGCTCATTTGGATTCTGTTTGATGCATTTCCATTTGTGTTCATTAGTGAATCATGGGTCTGTGTTTTTATCTTTTGTTTTGTTTATTTTAACCCTCCATACGAGTACAATCATTATATACACTCGCCTAAAGGATTATTAGGAACACCTGTTCAATTTCTCAATTATCTGATCAACCAATCACTTGGCAGTTGCTTCAATGCATTTAGGGGTGTGGTCCTGGTCAAGATAATCTCCTGACCTCCAAACTGAATGTCAGAATGGGAAAGAAAGGTGATTTAAGCAATTTTGAGCGTGGCATGGTTGTTGGTGCCAGACGGGCCGGTCTGAGTATTTCACAATCTGCTCACTTATGGATGTTGACGCACAATCATTTCTAGGGTTTAAGCCCGGAACACACCAAGAAGACACCAACGAACTAGCGCTGATGAAAGCCAACTGTGTTGTCGCCTCTCGTCGAGGTAAAAAGCTGCACTTGAACACACCGAGAGAACTACAGGCGACCGTCAGCTAGAATGTGCGTTCTGCGCCTGCGTATAATGAGCCAACTGTCTATTTCTGCAGATATATTAGTCTATATTCGTCATTCAAGGCTGCGGATACACATAATGTAAACAAAGCAGCGCGTGCTTACCTTTTTGAATATCAATCCTGCTAAACACTTTCTTTATTCCACTCCACTCATGTTAATATTGAAATATTCGCCAATGAACACTCAGGTAAGAAGACGTACCATAAGAACAGGCTTCTATCTTTACCGTTTTGACTTCTTTGCTTGCTGTTTTGCTTTTATTCTCGTGCACTGACTCTTTCACTAAGCTGAACAGCCAATCAGAGTTCTCTCTTTCCCCATCGGCCCGACGCCGATTCAACATGTTGAATCGGGCTAAATAAAACCGACGAGGACTGTTTTTAGCCAACGGCACGGAACCGTGCGTATCACACCGAGGAAACTTAGTTGGCCGACGCACAAAATCAGCCAGACGGCCGAACGTCGGCTTGGTGTGTTCCGGGCTTTACAAAGAATGGTGTGAAAAGGGAAAAACATCCAGTATGCGGCAGTCCTGTGGGCGAAAATGCCTTGTTGATGCGAGAGGTCAGAGGAGAATGGGCCGACTGATTCAAGCTGATAGAAGAGCAACTTTGACTGAAATAACCACTCGTTACAACCGAGGTATGCAGCAAAGCATTTGTGAAGAAGACACAACACACACAACCTTGAGGCGGATGGGCGACAACAGCAGAAGACCCCACCGGGTACCACTCATCTCCACTACTAATAGGAAAAAGAGGCGACAATTTGCAAGAGCTCACCAAAATTGGACAGTTGAAGACTGGAAAAATGTTGGCTGGTGTGATGAGTCTCGATTTCTGTTGAGACATTCAGATGGTAGAGTCAGAATTTGGCGTAAACAGAATGAGAACATGGATCCATCATGCCTTGTTCCCACTGTGCAGGCTGGTGGTGGTGGTGTAATGGTGTGGGGATGTTTTCTTGGCACACTTTAGGCCCCTTAGTGCCAATTGGGCATCGTTTAAATGCCACGGCCAACCTGAGCATTGTTTCTGACCATGTCCATCCCTTTATGGCCACCATGTCCCCATCCTCTGATGGCTACTTCCACCATGTCACAAAACTCGAATCATTTCAAATTGGTTTCTTGAACATGACAATGAGTTGACTGTACTAAAATGGCCTCCACAATCACCAGATCTCAACCCAATAGAGCATCTTTGGGATATGGTGGAACGGGACGTGCATCCCACAAATCTCCATCAACTGCAAGATGCTATCCTATCAATACGGGCCAACATTTCCAAAGAATGCTTTCAGCACCTTGTTGAATCAATGCCACGTAGAATTAAGGCAGTTCAAACACAGTATTAGTATGGTGTTCCTAATAATCCTTTAGGTGAGTGTTTTATATTTCAGTTGACATAACATGCTCAGTGCATTCATGCAGGTATGCACAATTTCCTAATGTTTTAAATGTAAATGATGGGTTTGTGTTTAATGGCGGCAGTAGTTCTCACACACCTGTCGTTCGCTGTGTGTGTCCTGATCCAGGTGTTCTCGGACATCATCTACACTGTGGCGAGCTGCACGGAGAACGAGTCGCGGCGCTACGGGCGCTTCCTCTGCTGTATGCTGGAGACTGTGACTCGATGGCACAGCGACAGGGCCATCTATGAGAAGGTGCGCTGTGCTTTCACACTCTCGGTTCATTGCTCTGTCTCTAACATGTCCTAGTCCAGGCTAAATTGGTGTCTGTGAAAAGAGTTGGCAGTGTGTCCCTTCCTTAAAGGATCAGAGTGTTTAAGTGTTTGTCAGGAGCAAACTGGTCATCTTCCATTGCACATTTACATACTTTCCCCCCAGCTAAACGTTTCTCTCCACATATATCGAAGGTCTAGCGCCTCGTTTGGTTGTGTTGTCTTATTTGTTTCTGGCTCCTTCTCTAGGAATGTGGCAATTACCCAGGGTTCCTGACAATTTTCCGAGCCAGTGGTTTCGACGGAGGGAACAAAGCAGATCAGCTGGACTATGAGAACTTCCGGCATGTTGTCCACAAATGGCATTACAAGTTGACTAAAGTTAGTGCTGCGCTCCTCAGACAACACAAATGTGTGATATCGTTTTATAGAGCTGTGTGTATACAAAATGTATACTTTTTGTAACACTTTACCATAAGGTTCATTAGTGAACAATCTTAGTTAATTTCAACATTTACTGATACATCATTAAAATCAAATGCTGTGTTTGTTAGCATTAGTTAAATCACTGTGAACTAACATGAACCGACAATGAACAGCTGTATTTTTATTATCTAACATTAACAAAGATTAATAAATACTGCAACACATGTATTGTTCATGATCAGCTTTTTACTAATGAATCTTATTGTGAAGTGTTACCATATTTTTAATGAATGAATTTGTTAATATTTCCTCCTAATTCTGCCGATCAGGCCGAATTGTTTAGCAACTACTAAACTACTGCACAAAACTGAAATCTTTCTCAAGGCTTTACACATTTTATTTATTTTTGAAAGGATAATTATTGTTAGCATTGCCGCCTCGTGGTTTGTGTTGTGTAGTATTGTATTGAGTCAAATGTAAAATGCATGTGCATAACAACACAAAAACTGCAGTTGTAATTGACCCTTCGCTAAGCCCCGCCCTCCCTAGTTACTGTTGCTACGCCTGTCAAGCTTTCGCGGCTGGCCCATCTATGATAGTGTGGATGCACGCGGTGTCAGACATTCCCAATGAGATAATTAGTAATTTTCGGCGAACAAGTGAAATATTTGAGAGAGGAAGACAAAAGGGACTACAGTATGCATTCGAGGGATATATTCACGACATTATATGCAACCGATTAGTGAATAATTTCTTAAAAATTGAAGTTAAAGCCTAACGTTATTCCTAAGCGCAAGCAGCAGCGCCTCACGCTGACCGTTCAAACACAAAATGACGGGAAACACAAAATGAGGAACAGCTATGTTCATACACAGCAGGGTATGTAAAAATAATCTTAATAATTATAAATCAAACAGCGTATCAATAAATCTTCTGGAATAACACTAATACCGGGAGAGCCGCGATCGGATTGGGTTAAGTTACTTAGTAAGGGGTAACGCGTTAGTAGGACGTCGATTAACAAAATGCTGAAATATATTTTAAAGTATGTCAGTGAGCCTTTGTCTAGTCTCTTTAATCGTCTTTTTTTACGTTATATCATTATGACCAAAGAACCGTCAATATTTCCAAGCAATAGGTGTTTTTGTTAAGCATGTCGACATTTACTAGTAGTTGTGAATGGGTCTCGCACATATGCTAGATCACGCCAATCATTTCTCCCCTTGGCTTTTAGATATTCTGGAAGGAAAACAATTCCTCTCCCCCGTCCAAACTTTCGTTATACCGGTATCAGATTTGCACAATCCATACGCACAATGCTTCAGCATGTTTCCCTCGTTCTAAAGCTTGCCAGACCTCCCGCGCATAGTTACGGTTGCTAAGACATGATTGGCCAGTGGCGGTTTTCGGGCGTGGCCTAGCGAAGGGTCAATTTTGAACATTCATTGCATCACAGACTGTATAAGGTTTTCTGATATGTCTAAGGGTGCATTTACATGACAACGATATGCTTAAAACAGAGAAGTTTTCTGCGTACAGACGACACCAGTCAAAACCATCCCCATCACACGGATCCGCGAAAACGACCAAAAACACTGCCAGACCATTAGATGGCGATTAAACGCTATAGTTAAACATGTAGGGCCCTTTTTTAAGAATCTAAAACGAAGAATCAAGTAACTTTGTGGGCGCATCTTGGCGCTGTTGTATTTAACCGGCGGGATAAATGCCTCTTGCACCCGACGCAAATCTAAAAGGGGTTGGTCTGAAGTAGCTTCATTATTCATAGGTGTGGTTTGGGCGTAACGGAAACAAACCAATAAGAGCGTCGTATCACATTCCCTTTAAGAGCGTGATGAACGACGTGCGCTTGTTCCGTGGCGCAATACTATTATAACGGCGCATTTATCAGACGCACTTCACAATCGGTTCACAGCCGAGAAGATCGATGGTCTCGTCAGGGCCGTAAAAGAAAGAGAAGTGACATTGGGGTTAGGACAAACCCACCCAAATTAGCTTCGGTTAAACATGTTTATAATAATTTGGGTAAACGTGTAAGCTTTATGGCGATTCCCCTCGTTTTTTTTATATTTTGCGTTATAATAATCGTATCATAATAATGTATCATTTGCAAGAAGGAAAATGCATCTGTGTAGATGAGTCATCAGCAGTGCATGAGCGTTGTTCACACTCTGTTTTATGGCGCTCTTAAAATAGCATCTGAATGTACGTGCAACTCGTCAGTGGCGCAATCGTTTTCTGGAACTGCAAAATAGCACCAGGGATTGTTTGCGCCGACACACGCCTCCTTTTTGCGCCGACCCGCCCAGGGAGCGCAAGTTCATTTCCTAGTTTACCGGCGTGCGTCTGTGGAGGGAAAATTCTGTTTTGCACGGGTGCTAAATACAAATGATACAATACATGCGTCGACGTTAGGGGTGTAACGATAGACATATTCGTATTGAACCGTTCGTACGAGGCTTTCGGTTTGGTTTTGGGTACACATTTTTGAACCGAACGGTTCGTTGGACCATTTTTCCTGCCGACCAAGTGTGATCTAGTGAGAAACATTCACATTTCTCTGTTATTAACGCATCTAACTGCGCTGACGTGGAAACCAGGAAGAAACATTGTGCCATGAATGAACTAACCAGTATCCACAGATCAGCAACATTCACCATGGGTTTATTGTAGTAACACTACTAACTGTAACCATGGAAGTTTGGCAGGAATAGTCAGCTATAATGCTTTTAAGTAACGTCATGTCTGTTTTATTTTGACATTATGAACACAATTGCTGCCCTCAAATGTTAACCTGAACTAAAATAAACCTTTGTTTATAACTACTACAATATTACATTTCATTTTGTCCAAGGAGCTGTTTTGTTTTATAAGCTCCTAAGAAAAGTCAAGTATAGCGCCATCATTGCTCAAAGTTGAAAAATATCATACGTTATGATTGATGTTAGTTATAATAAAAATATAATTAAAAAAATTTAAATCAAGGAAATTTCTCTGGCATTTCTTTCTTTTTGCTGTATCGGAAACGTACCGTACCGAACCGTGACACAAGTGTATCGAACCGAACCGGGAATTTTGTGAACCGTTACACCCCTAATCGGCGTACTAAGTCAATTGCGCTGGGTACAAGGCAGGGCCCGTAATGCGTATCGTCGTCTTCAGAGATTCACGTTTTTGTTGTTTACACAGGGCGTGTTTTCAAAATCTTGCACTTTTTCGAACAGCCCAATTCAGTCAAACTCTAACAAGCCTATTTAAAAAATGTTGCAGTTTCATGCGCCCAAAACGCAGCTGTCGTGTGAATAAACGGCCAAAACGCGTATAATGTTGTGTAAACGGCCCCTAAATGTGTGTTTTTGTTATGGTGTCTGTATAGAAAAGCTCTGCTTCTTCCCTCAGGCGTCTGTGCACTGCCTCGAGACGGGCGAGTACACCCACATCCGCAACATCCTGATCGTGCTCACCAAGATCCTGCCCTGGTACCCCAAGGTGCTGAACCTGGGCCAGGCTCTGGAGTGCCGCGTCCACAAGATCTGCCAGGAGGAGAAAGAGAAGAGGCCCGACCTCTATGCGTTAGCCATGGGGTAACTGAGCCGAGAGCCGGCTGGCCTCAGCATTATGAAGTGCTTTCACCACACTGGTTATCTTTCACTCTCAGGAGTCTAACTGGTGGTAGCTCATAGTTGTACTTGCTTAGTTTAAAGCTATTGGAAGTAGCAGTGGCTTCCTTTCAGAAGGTGTGCAGGATCTACTGTACGACTAACTATGGCGACCCCTAGACAAAAAGTTGAGGTTTGAACCAAACTGAACGATTCAGTGACACGATTATAAATTCTCTGCCAATTTGAATGTTCAATCAGACATTGATCATAATCAAAAGTTATTTACGTTCTTATGATTTACTAAATCATTTGCTTCTGACATCAGCAAATTTGGCTAGGAGAATAGATCACAGGAAGCGGGTCTGTATCTTTGATTGAAACCACAATTTTTATTATAAAATTTTCCTCACCATATTGCGATATTGCAAAAAACAAATTCCTACAAATGTCACTGATTTTTTTTTCTTACCATTCATCCCAGTTCTTGAGAAAACCTTAATGAAGTCTTGAATCTCAGCCAAAAAGAATAATATGTCTCTTTACGCACGTCTGACACGTATAATAATTAGGGCTGTCAAATGATTAATCGCGATTAATCACATCCAAAATAAAAGTTTGTGTTCACACAGTATATGTGGGTGCGCTGTGTATAATTATTTTGTATATATAAATACATACACATGCATTTATATTTAAGAAAAAAATATATAATTAATAAATAGTGAATAAATTATTCATTAAATTAAATAAAGAAATAAATTATAAAAATTATAAATAAATTATTTATATATAAAATATTTATTTTTATGATATAATACAAAAATAAAATAAAATATATATGATATGAATTATATATAAATATATACTGTATATACATGAAAATATTTCTTAAATATAAACAAGCATGTGTGTGTTTTTATATATATATATATATATATATATATATATATATATATATATATTAGGGCTGTCAAACGATTAATCGCGATTAATCGCATCCAAAATAAAAGTTTGTGTTTACATAATATATATGATTGCATTGTGTATAATTATTTTGTGTATATATATATATAAATACACACACATGCTTATATATTTAAGAAAAATATATTATTTATACATTAAATATTTACATTTATATATAATATAAATTATATATAAATCTATATACAGTATATACATGAAAATATTTCTTAAATCTATACAAGCATGTGTGTATTTATATCTATATAAAATAATTATACACAGTGCACCCACATATATTATGTAAACACTTTTATTTTGGATGTGATTAATCGCGATTAATCGTTTGACAGCCCTAATATATATATATATATATATATTAAAAAAAAAAATTACACACAGTGCACACACATATATTATGTAAACACAAACTTTTATTTTGGATCCGATTAATAGCAATTAATCGTTTGACAGCCCTAATAATAATGTGCATTTGCTACGACAATCTGGATTGTGTTTCTCCATACATTTACTCGTAGCCTTGAGCTGGTCTTCCTAAATGTACCGCTCAGGATAAATCCACTCACTTACGATGTGCAAGTGCAGGTAGGCTTAAAACATTACTGTTAATTGCAGAAATAAATCATTAATGAGGGAAGTCCCCCTATGCCAGCCGTCAGCGGTTCCTTAGCTATCAGCTGGGAGTCGCCGGGCGTCTCTCTCGGCAGAGGTTATCCACATTAAGGCAGATTTATTCTTTGCTCTTCCTGCTGCTTTTAGCATACGCTCCGCAGTGGGATAGATTAAATGTTGGTCGTCACAGGCACATGAAAAGCGATGAGGTTTGTTGAGGGCGAGATGAAGACTCAAATCAGAGCCATCAATCCAATCAGAATGGCCGGCGAAGGTTTGGCCTCTTAAAGAGCCTCTTCATTGGTGCTTATTGAACACTGTCCATTCAGCGATTGGACATTTCCAATCGGAAGCCCTTCGGTGTCATGAGAAGACAGTCGTATCAATGATCAACTGTAATGGGCGCCACCAGAGATTGAATCAGTGACCTAACCTAAAAAAGTTATAAGTCAACATCCTAAAACTTAACTCGCATGGCAGAATCAACTCAAATTATTCCAATAGCTAATGGCAAGAAACAAAGTTCACAAATAGTTTTTGTTGATATTTTTAGATTTGAATGAAGTATTAGTAGTCCACTTTTCCCATCCGCCATCTTTAAAGGAGCCCGTTACAAGGTGGCGTGATATTAACGTCCATCTCATAATGTTGCACACTTACAATACCATTCAAAGTTTGGGCTCAGATTCAGTGAGAAATCACATTTTTCCACAAGGGCGCATAAAATTGATCAAAAGTGACAGTAAATGCATTTATAATGTTACAAAAGATTTTCATTTCCAAATAAATGCTTTGTTTACTTTATATTCATCAAGGAATACTACAAAATTAATTTGCGGTTTCTACACAAATGTTTATTGGCACAACGGTTTTCAACATTAATGATCATGTGACACAAAATTCAACTTTGATCACAGGAATAAATTACAGTTTAAAATATAGAAAATAGAAATGATATTTGGTAATGGTTTTGCTGCGTTTTTGCTCAAATAAATGCAACCGAATGTTATTAAAAACTAATGCTAATGATTTCAGAGTGTATACTGCATTAAAGGAGAAATCCGCCTCAAAATGAACCTTTGGTCTAATAAAACATTGGTACCTAGTCAACCGTTCTCTGAGATTTGTTTTCATGATAATCGAATGTAAAGAGTTTTATCTCTAAAAACAGTTTAGCGTATAATGCTAGTAATGGGGGCATATAATAATTAAAAAGAAATCGCTAGTTTATACCACTAACAAGGCTCAAAATAGCCCCACACTAACACAGTAACATAATGAGGGTCCATACATGCAAAACAAAGCATTGAGAACTTTTTAAGTGTACAGACCGTTTAATAAGAAGATACTTTATAAAGACAGTCCACTTCGTGTATACAGACAGGAGCCATCTTGGAAAACAGTCACGACTAGTCAAACCACGAACGATGTGCCGAGTGATCTGAACTGTACGGGGATTCGGGATTCGAACGGTGTTCGGGGATCGACTTATCGAGGCTGTTTTCTAAGATGGCTCCTGTCTATATAGAGAGCCTAAGTCCCTCCCCTTCCGGTCGACCACCATGGGACCTTATTTCGGAAAAATATTGAATGGTAGTCAATGGCAAGAGACAACAAATATTTTGATTTGGTTTGAATTGTGCCCTGAATTACACATATGATGTTTGTCAATTTAAAAGATACATTTTAAAGTAAAGAAAGTCGCAGTTTGATGTAAAACCGTTGAGGTATAAGACTGTGAAAATACGTAATTACAAAGACTACAAACCCCAAAGGCGCACATTTTCTCTCAATGAATGAAGCTAACTTTACTGAGGCTGTCTGTCATTGTTTCTACAGTCTTACGTTATAATCGTAACGTTACGCCGTCATGCCTGAGTGTTTTGTACCAGACTGCACACACACACGAGCAGCGGATCTCGTTTCTCTTCCCGGGAGATGTAGTTCACAGAGCGATTTTCATATAAAACTAAATGTTACTCTTCTGTTGTATGACAAACTGCGACGTTTTTGACTTTCAGAATCATCTTTTAAATTGACAAACATCATATGTGTAATTGAGGGCACAATACAGACGGAATAAAAAGATAAGTTGTCTCTCGCCATTGACTACCATTCATATTTTTTCCGAAATAAGGTCCCATGAGCCGGAAGCGGAGGGGCGGGACTTAGGCTCTCTATATACGAAGTGGACTGTCTTTATTAAACGGTCTGTACACTTACAAAGTTCTCAAAGCTTCGTTTTGCATGTATGGACCCTCATTATGTTACTGTGTTAGTGTGGGGTTATTTTGAGCCTTGCTAGTGGTATTAACTAGCGATTTCTCTTTACTTATTAAATGCCCCCATTACTAGCATTATACGCTAAACAGTTTTTAGAGATTAAACTCTTTACATTCGATTATCATGAAAACAAATCTCGATGTTTTATTAGACCAAAGGTTCATTTTGAGTACCCCTTTAAAGTGTGTTCGTTTAGTCACGTGGTTCACAGAAAATGTTGATTTTCACGTATTTGCAAATTGATTAGATGTCCCTTCATAACAAGAAGCTGATTTGTTTTTAATTGGCATATGTTCCAGTGATTTCAGTTGTCGTAATTGTGTTGCGTTCATGCCACCAGTGGGATTTCTCAGCACACCTCCGCTTATTGGGCAGACGTGGGCCCTGTTCTTTGTGTTCCTCTGTAGACACCAGGAGGAATCAACAAGAAATGAAAGAGGGAATCAGACCTTGTGTTCAGCCTCTATCTAGTTGCGTTAATATCGTTGTGAAACCTGGTCTCAATGAACACGACGCCTCTTGAGGATTTCTTTTTGATTCCATCCATTTCTGGGGGATTCTGTTGTAAGCATTACACTCGGTCTTGCCATCTGCCGTGATTTTAACCGTGTGTGTGACTTGCAGCTACTCTGGCCAGTTGAAAGGCAGGAAAGTGCACATGGTGCCTGAGAATGAGTTCCACCATAAGGAGCAGCCAGTGCGCAGCGCCACGCCTGGCACTCTGCAGAACGGACCGGGCAACGCGGGCAAACCTGCCAACGCCGCCGCTGCCAGCGCTGGCAAAGCCGAGGACGGGGCCGTCGACGACTCAGGTGACTCACATTTGGTCTAGGTATCGATCTGGCTTGTTTGTCCGTTTATTGAGGGCGTCTCGACAACTCGTGGCGTACGACACTCGCTGTGGGGATTGCCACCCTGAGGGAGTTAATTGCAATTACTGTGTGAAACTGCAGAGGATATTAGAACAGAAAAGCCTCCCACAGACCCATTAACACAGAAACACACACACACACCACGAGGATTGATCACGACAGCCGTGCAGGTCATGTGACTTCAGGCTCTTCTGAAACAGATTCTGTCCAACCTCACGGCTGTGGAGAGTCTGCCCTAAATATGTTAACGCGGTACAAAAACTCATGTTGCGTTTGATTATAATGGTTTTTGAATGCATCATATGTAAGTGACGATGTGCGGGGTTACAAATTTAACGGGAGGTTAGACGTTACAGTCGTTATGACCAAGAAGATAACTTTGAACTTGTAATTAAAGTCCCCCGTGGTGAAAAATTAGTTTTTAATGTTGTTTGTGTCTATGTGGTGTTTTTAATATGCTTTAGCCCTCAAACCGTATTCACTTTAGCCCTTAATCCTGTAATTGTGGACAAATGTGGGCACAGAGGACTCAGGTGTGATCCTCATTTTTATTTATTATAAATGTTATATCACTGTCTTCGATAAAGTTTTGTCTATCCATTTATGGTGTATTTTTTTATTTTGGGGGTATTTTTGAATTTATTTACTCGAAAAAGTACCATATTTTCTATGTAAATTATGCTTATTTTTATGTTTTATTTTTTATATTTTTTAAATACATTAAAATATCATTCCAATAAGTTCTTAGAGCTAAAACCTAAAGATGGAGTGACTTTGCTGTCTTAGTTTGGCTTATTTTAGAGTGCTCTAAATGACAGTTTTTCCCATTCATTTCTATGGGTGCCCATTTTTGACCCGAATACAAGATTAAGGAGTTTTTTCACCCACTTAACGTTGTAGAATTGAGTAAAAAAAATGTGTGTTCAGGAGGCAAACTTAGGAAAAGTAGCCAAGTCTTGTATCGCTCAGATCAAGGGAAGTGTTTTTAAAAAATAAATCAAAACTATTTTGCCCACATTTGTCCAGAATACGGTTTTAGGGTTAAAAGTGCAGTGAACCAAAGACGGTCTCAAAAACACACTTTGAAATCGCTGTCGTGTTCTGACGTCACAAACAACCTTGTAACCAATCAGATCAATGTAATTTGCATATTCATATGTTCTCCTGAACTAAATGAGGCAAGGGTGTAGTGTTAAATTCAAACTATTTTAAGGCATGAAAATGTTTTTTTTTTTTACTTTAAGTCTCTTAAACGCACCAAGATTTTTATATTCAAATATCTAAAAAGCACTAAAACGATGTTATATATTTTGTTTGACTTGTGCACTTACATTATCCCAAATTTTTCCAACACTGTTTAAATCCAGAGAAATCTGCTAATTTAGCCAGTGTAGCGGCCCGCGTAATGGCTTCACTTGTCAATGACGTCATATCTGCGTTACCCTCGATATCCGGTTTTACTTTCGTAGAGACCTTGGAAACAACAACGATGCTTTTATATTTGATGTATTTTACTAGACAAGGGAACAAGTGTTTGGATACCTTTACAGACAAAAAAACAACAACAAATAATTTGGTTTATAGCTCAAAACGGTTATCTTATTGGTTGAAGCAAACACTGAATCATAGTTGTCAACAGTTTAATACACATGGATGAATCGTTTTAATTTAGGAATAAGATTACGTAGTTGTGTGAATTGAGACCGCAGTCTTTTAAAGGAGTAGTTCACTTTTAGAAAAAACTTTTGCTGATAATTTACTCACACCCATGTCATCCAAGATGTCCATGTCTTTCTGTCTTCAGTCGAAAAGAAATTAAGGTTTTCGATGAAAACATTCCAGGATTTTCTCCATATAATGGACTTCAATGGGAACCAAACGGTTCAAGGTCCAAAAGACAGTTTCAGTACAAACTGTTCAAAACGACACCAGACGATGAATAAGGGTCTTATCAAGTGAAACGATCGCTCATTTAATAAATAAATAAAAAAGCTTAAGTTTTATAAGCTCAAATGCGCGTTCGTGACTCTCCTGTTCGAACTCGTTCATCAAAATGAACAAATCTTTTTTTTAATCATCACTCGAAGGGTCCTAGATAAGACCCTTATTCATCGTCCGGTGTCGTTTTGAACAGTTTGTACTGAAACTGTCTTTTGGACCTTGAACCGTTTGGTCCCCATTGAAGTCCATTATATGGAGAAAATCCTGGAATGTTTTCATCAAAAACCTTAATTTCTTTTCGACTGAAGAAAGAAAGACATGGACATCTTGGATGACATGGGGGTGAGTAAATTATCAGCAAAAGTGAACTACTCCTTTAAGAGATAATCATGCAGCTCTAGTAGTGTAACCATTTTTAGGAAAGCAATTTGACAACCTTTTAAACGCCAATTGTGTGGAAACCACTATGATTGACACTAAAACAGAGTCCAACTCAACTAAAAACCCGTGTTAACAGCACCTCTATTATGAAACATGGTGTTGCTGCAGTTTAGCAGGAGTGACTGGCTCTGTCCATTGCATGATTGCGGTGGAAATCCCCCATCATCACTTAAATTCCACCTCCCATTAGTAGTAGCTGTGATATTAATTGCTTTGAGCATAATTTACTAGCACTCTAACAGAAATGCTAACAGTTGCTGTTTAAAATCTTAGCATAACCCTTTTGGTGCGCTGCTATAAAATGACCATTCTATCCTCACTTTCTTACGTTTTTACTCTTAAATCCCAAAGGACAGTTTCTGATGCGTTTAAATAATTTACTTTCAGTGAAGCACAATCTGTGTTTCATTCACTTTTAATGAGATTTCAAAGGCACACTAAAGGAGCCTCGCAATTTCCCGGTGTTTATAGGAGTGTGTATTTAAATCAGAGCAAATCCCATCACTACAATTTCACCAAACAGAGGAGCTCAATTTGACTTTTTCCATCAATTAGCCTGTCACGTTTGGTAGGAACGGACGAAATAATGAGGTCTGCCCTTGTGTGACGTGTTTTTGCAGATAAATCCAAGGACAAATCTCAGGCGGCTCAGAAAACTGCCAGCAAAAACAGCACCGCAGCCAATAAAGTGAGCAGCAGCAACGGAAACAGCACGCCGAACAGGTACTGATGCACTGCTCTCATCTCTTACGTAATCTCATTAAAAGTTAAAGCCCTGGGGTGAGAAAGTTTAGCCGGGGCTTATTATTTCAAACTACTCGGCAAATAAATCAATCCTTTATCAAAGTCTTCCTTCCTTATGAACTGTGTAATCAAATTGAACATTGTTCCAGGCAAGAATCCTCTTACAATTCTATTAAAGTGAGCAATTGCAGAGAGAAATGTCTTGAAAGGACCCATCTCTGAAAGGCATGGCTGTTACGACACACAATTGCACGATGGCCCGTCAAATTGGCCGTGTAAAACATCATTTAGATAGAAATGCTTCAATGGGAGACTGGGGAAGAAAGGTCCCCATTAATTTCCATTCAGGAGTTGTGTGAATGAAATGAGATTGTAATGAGTGTTTTAACCGGGTTTGGTGGGGTCAGAGATAGTGGTATAGTCAGGGATATGTAATTCACCTGTGATGAGAAGACCGAGAGGTCACAATGTGCTCTGTTTACATGATGAACGAAGAGAATTTAAAGCTCAAGGGCTTTTAGAAACCCGAGTTTGCGTTTGGTTTACGCTTTTTCATCACTTTTTTGACTAGTTTCACTTTGGCTGGTTATCTTGATATGCGTATCTGCGATTAGAGAACCTCAAAATGTCAAAGTCAAATAAAATCTCTTATTTTTTACTAAATAAGCAGTGAAATGAGGTTATTAATCTTAAAGAATCTGCGAGTCCACCTTAGGTCGTCAAACTGATATAATATTATTAGGGCTGGGCAACGATTAATCGCATCCAAAATAAAAGTTTGTGTTTACGTAATATATGTGTGTGTAGTGTGTATAAATATTTTGTATATATAAATACACACACATGCATGTATTTATTTAAGAAAAAATTGCATGTATATACTTTATATATATTTATACATAATGAATATTATGTGTATAAATACATATTTCATAAATTAAGAACACATTTTTCTTAAATATATACATGCATGTGTGTGTGTATTTATTAGGGCTGTCAAAACGATTAATCGCGATTAATCGCATCCAAAATAAAAGTTTGTGTTTACATAATATATGTGGGTGCACTGTGTATAATTATTATATAAATATAGATATATATATAAATACACACACATGCTTTTATATTTAAGAAATGTTTTCATGTATATTCTTTATATAGATTTATATATAATTTATATTATATATAAATATTTTATATATAAATAATATCTTTTTCTTAAATATACATTCATTTGTGTTTTTTATATATATATATACAAAATAATTACACACAGTGCCCCCACATATATTATGTAAACACAAACTTTTATTTTGGATGCGATTAATCGCGATTAATCGTTTTTACAGCTCTAGTATATATATATATATATATATATATATACACACACACACACACACACACAATAATTACACACATTATGCACACATATATTATATAAACACAAACTTTTATTTTGGATCTGATTTATCGCGATTATTCGTTGCCCAACCCTAGATATTATATATTTATAGATTTTCAACATTTGCAACATGGTATTAAGATGTAAATGTGGAACGTCTAAATACAAGTTATCCTTATTTGTATGATTATTGTCTGAAAGAAAACACAACAAATCTGAGGCCGAATTTTGTTTTGTAGCTAAGGTGAGGCCTACGGTGAATAGGGTCAAATGTTTAAGTAATAGATATCACCATGAAACTTCCTCAGTTGATCATTTACACAAGTATATATAAAAATGTATTACAAGTTTTTGAAATTTGTATTTTTAATTATGCAAATTAGGCACTCTTTAAATATGTGCGATTTTGCATATATTTTCGGTAGATAGATCTGAACATATGATAAAACTAGATGCAAAATTATTTTCATTTTGTTTACACACAAGATTAAAAAAGTTCAGACGGATTTCAGGATATATGCTTTCATTACCTAGGAAATCAAAATATACTGTTGATTAAAAAATCGATTTTCTACACTTTTTTTGTTTTGTTTAAACTGTCACATAAATCAGGCCAGGAATGATTTATTAACAAATCCCTCTGAAAACATCTTCAGATACTGCTAAGTGTATAACTGGACTATAGATAGGCTTAGATGTGTGTACTGAATGAAAAAGGCCTTTAAAGAGTTAAGCAGGGAATTTAGTACATTTCTATCGGAAAACATTGCTCAAAAACAGAATAAATACTTAGGCCCTTAGTAATAATAATATATAATATTTCAAGCTCATGAAAACTGATTATTTAATAACATGGCAGGCATTTAATGCCTGGTTTAGATTACACGATTTTAGCCTGATTTTGGCCCGATCCGTTTGACGTAGGGTGTCATGGGGATTCGTAAACGACAACGGGCGTCGGGACGCAAGATTCAATCATATCATCTCGTATAGTGTGTCATAGTGGACGACAACCTACGTCGCGTCTGCGATACTTTACGACATCACGACAAAAAGACTAGCATGTTTAATTTTTTTGACGGTTCCGTCACATGTATGAGGTTGACCAATAGGAGCACAGAAGCTTTTCCGTACACAACTTTCAAAAATGGCGAAACGAAAGAGAGACGATGGTGCTAACGTTAAAACTAAAAGTAAAAATATATAAGAAAACAATATTTTACCTCAAGTTCTCTTTGGAGGATTGACAGCCCATACTGTCCTCTTCGAGCAATCCAGGAACGTGTCCATTGTCGAGGTTTCGTTCTTTTTTTACTTTTTCTGATACAACACTCACCGCTTCATCCATTGTTTGTTTACGTTCGTTTCCGGAACTCACTCGCTACTAGTTTCGCCTTCTCGATGACATCACGCGCACCGTTAAAGACGGCATGCGATGACTGGTTCAGGAAGCAACGTGTAGTCTGACGTGTCTTGTCCACGACACCACAAGATTTTAGGAGTCAAAATCGCGTCATCTGACACAGTGACTATCGCAACAGACAAAAAAATCGTGTACTGAACCAGGCATAAGGCCTACAACTGCAGTAACTCAATGAATTAACATGGGTAGAGTACACCATGTGATGTGTCTGAGCGAATCACGTGAGCAGAAACTAGTGGTAGCCAATGAGATTTCGTGATTAGCTTTAAATCACCCTTTGGACATTCACGATTGGTTACTGATAGAAAGGAAATGCCTATATTTGGGTTACATGGCGTGCAGGAGATTCAGAGCTTTCCAACGATACCAGTCATGACAGACTTCAGTAACAGACAGACCGCAGCGTGACGCGTTGAATGCTAACTTTTTGGTAAATATGGGAGAAATTTATGTAAACAAAATGTAATAAAATAAACATCTCAATGTATATTTTCAAAGTTTTCTTTATAGCAGCTTGAAATAACACATATTGGAGTAAACTAACCCAAATTCTGCCGTGTCTCGCCTTAAGTAGATAAACTTAAGTTACGCTATGTAACTTTTGGCCCTCTAGTGGTCAATAAACACGTCATGCATCATTTTGCAGAAGAACATTGTTTTGGTTGTGCTTCAGATCTGTGACACTGTGGATGAATATGATTATTTATTATAACTAAAGAGAGACGCTGCCAAATATTACAATTAATAAGAAATAAATCAATTACAACATAAAATAAGCTTACTATTGTAATTTAACATCTGCCAAAAGTTGTAATGCATTCAAAGCCAAAATCATTTTGGGAGGGCTTGTGTTCAGATGTGTTTCAGTCCTAAAACTAGACACTTTTCCTTCATTAATTTTATATTAGATAAGAGTTTATCTAACATCACACTCTCCCCAAGCAACACGCCTCGACTTTAAGCCTTTTGTTGCTTTAACAGAGTCAAGGGAGTCCGGTTTTAATCAGATCTCAAATGTTATGTAACATTTCACCAGCTGTGTCAGTCCCCAACTCTACTTGAATCTTGCATTTCTTTGATTTATCTGCCATATCTTAATTAAAGCCATCATATACCTCAATTTTTAATGGTTTCAAATCTGTTTAAAACGTCAATTAAACATTTCAGAATACTTAAGTTGATCCCTGATGTCTCCACAGCACTAAAGGGAGCAAAGAGAAGGAAGATAAAGAGAAGACCACCAAGGAGAAAAAGGAGAAGAAAGAGAAGAACCCAGGAAGCACTCCAGAGCCCAAGGCAGGAGGGAAGGACAAACAGAAGGAGGAGAGATCCAAGGAGGAGAAGCCCATCGACATCAAGGAGAAGACGCCCAAGGCCGAGAAGGAGAAGAGGAAGGAGGACAAGAAGGAAGAGAAGAGCAAGATGGACGGGAAATCTGCTGAAAAAGAGTGGCCCAAGGAACGCGAGGTGTCCAGCGACATCAAGACAAAGGAAATCAAGCTGGAGAAGAGCGCCGGGGCCGGGAGCCTGAAGTCCCTCGTGCCCAGATCCGAGGGAGTCGAGTCTGAACGGGGTGAGGCGGCTCGCGCTACTCAAAGAGGGGCTTTCACACCGAGAACTAACGCTTCCCTTAGGAACGATAACCTGGTTGCATTCACACCGCCAGTAAGAGCTCTGACGTGACGCGGTGTGGACATTTACACTCGCACTTTCCGTCCACCGGTCCTATATAGTACGTTAATACAGACCTGCCAACCTGTACGCATTTTGCGTGTCGGTTACGCATTTTGAACTCAAAGTATGCTGATACGATCTTTCACTCTAAACTACGCAAAAACTTGCTGACCCGCTTCTTTTCACGCGCAGTCCTCAAATCAAGCAACAGTAAATGAATAAGAGTTTGACCAATCATAGCGCTGGGTTCATTTCTCAAAATAGCAAGCGGGGATGATTGACAGATGCGTAAGGCAATAAAGAATCCCGCTCGATCCCGCTCGATCCCGCTTCCACTCCCGCGGCCCTTGATTGACTTGATTTGAGCGAGGACACGACAGTAGGCTACAGTCACGGTAAAGTTACTTCTGACTACTGAAAGTAAACGGGCTGAGGTGGATGTGGAAAGTTGAAATATTGTATTGGGTTGATCTGGATTCGATTATCACACGGGAGTGATCGCATGGATTATATATCTCACTCAAAATACTCCGGCATTCATGGTAACTCAGATAAGAGGAAAACAACATTCAGCCATGCAAATTATAAAATGCTTAAGTAATGCTGAGCAATAAATCTTGATAAAATGAATCGTTATGATTATGAAAGTTCTGTGATTTCTGGATGACTGATAAGCGCGAGTCTGGAGAAACAGGCGTTTATTTACTCATTCTC
The DNA here is from genome assembly GCA_038021265.1 of Cyprinella venusta. NCBI lineage: Eukaryota > Metazoa > Chordata > Actinopteri > Cypriniformes > Leuciscidae > Cyprinella > Cyprinella venusta. The sequence goes on along the minus strand of CM075873.1, from coordinate 32,560,591 downwards.
ATGATTGAGAAACGTAGGCTAGTCTGCATATTATGTGTTATAATAACTAAAGTAGGCCTACCTAATGTATTTTGTATGAAAATTAGCACGTTCGTTACTTGCGGGTTAAAAAGTACAGTTGTATCAGTGCAGCGCGAGCTCTCTCTCACAAACACTGACGCGCGCGCGGAGAGAAGATAACTGTAAAATGAAAATTGACGGGCTAAGTTTAAAGTTGTATTATCAACCTGTTTTTAGAATTTGTTAAATGGCGGACGTTTACTGTTAACAGACCTTCCTATGTCGGATTCGTCTTAGTTGATATTCTTTTTAGAATAAGTGATTTGTTTGCTATTATTGGACTCCTGTCTATTCATTGTCAACTATTTTTCTATAAATATGTTTGTATTGGCTAACGTCTATTCAGTAATGCATGTTCTGTTTAAAATGTGCAATGTTCAAATGCAAAGACAGCATGTCAAAAGCCCTTTTTGTCTTTGAGATTTAGTTTCATATTTGGATATTGATAAATTACACACAATGTTCCTTTTTTTGTTTTTGTTTTTACTGTTTTTTAGGGGTTTCTTAATTTTAGAATAGTTGACCATCACACATTATATACTTTATAATGCAATATTAATCATGAATAAAAAATGGTTTTGAACAGTATTGAAACTTTGGACTTTCACTGTAAATTGCAGTGCAAGTGAAATTTTCTGATTTGGGTCGAATTAAAAAAAAACTTTAGGAGTCAACTAGAATTATGAAGATAGGCATACATGCGTATGCGTATACAAAGACATGTTTGTGTGTGTCTCTTGCATACTCAAAAGATATATGCCAATATATTACTATGCCCAACCAGCCAAAATGACATCAAAGACCGTGGTAATGGGACATTTTTTCCGCGTGAGTGCCACCGTCGACAATAAATCAGTAAATTGCTACTCAAAAAAGTTTTTCAAGGTTGGCAGGTCTGTTAATAGATGCATAAGTAGACCGTATGAACAGTTATTAGTGTGTGTCGTGTGGTTGATGTCCAGTGTTGCTGAGCAGAAATGCATAATCATGTTCCGCTTGATCTCCTCAGTTGTGTTGGGTTTTACACTGTTTTACATGTTCATAGAGTGAATAGATAGGCTATAGGGACACAACAATACTGTTAGCCCACGGTTCAATACACACCTCGGTTTGTTGAAGGACTAGTTCACTTTAAAAAAAAGTTTTGCTGATAATTAACTCACCCCCATGTCATCCAAGATGTCCATGTCTTTCTTTCTTCATTCGAAAAAAAATTAAGGTTTTGATGAAAACATTCCAGGATTTTTCTCCAATAGACTTCAATTGGAACCAAACGGTTCAAGGTCCAAAAGACGGTTTCAGTGCAAACTGTTCAAAGGGCTTTAAACGATTCCAGACGATGAATAAAGGCCCGTTCACACCAAGCACGATAACTATAAAGATATAAATCTAAAAATCGTTCTCCATATTAAAGAATAACAGAGTTCACACCACAGCTATAACGATAAAGATATGAGGAACGATATCGTTGGGATCAATTTCAGAACGATTTTTTTCCAGCTGTCCAACGATAAAACACTGACAACCAATCAGAATCGTGCATTTAAAATGGCAGATGACATTGCAGAGAAGTTAATCGTCGAGGTACAAAAAAAAAAATCCTCCACCGTTTGACAAGTCAAACCCACTTTTCAATGATACGTTAAAAAGATGGATATATGGAAAGCATCCTGGGAATAAACGGTGAGAAGTAACTTTATTCACAATGAGATTATGCAGTTTAGCAGCAGTGTTACAAAATTACCTCAGGTAGGCTATCCAGCGCTAGTTAGTTGACAGCATTACTAAAGTAACTTACTATGTTTATCCCATCATTGAATTCGTCAGCTAAATCCAGATATTATACTATATATGCTAAATTCACTGTTTAGATGCGCTCCCAACACCTCGTCTTTTAAGGATATCGATCGTGTAACCAAAACAAAAAGCGCCTGTTTTTTCTTTTTGATATTTGTTTGTAACGGCAGCAGGTCATTTGCGCGAGTGCGCAACTCTGAAACCGCAGCGCGCTCATGCTTAGAATTCTAAGAACGTTATCGGTCTTTGGTGTGGACGCATTTATAGTTGTCTTTATCGTTATCGTGCTTAGTGTGAACGGGCCTTAAGGGTCTTATCAAGCGAAACGATCGCTCATTTAAAAAAATAAATAACAAAGTTTAAGTTTTATAAGCACAAATGGTCGCCTTGTTCTGTTGTTCGAACTCGTTCATCAAAATGAACGGATCTTTTTTCGAGTCATGACTCGAAAGGTCCTAGATGCTCGCCTTGCTCTGTACTGCGATGCACGTTCGTGACTCCTGTCCGAACCCGTTCATCAAAACGAACGAATCTTTTTTTCGAGTCATTTGGGTTCATTCAACGAACGAAATGTTTGAACAGAAGAGTTACGAATGCACCTCGGTGAACACTAACGGTACGGATAGATCCTATAACACTGGTTTATGCCTGGTTTAGATTACACGATTTTAGCCTGATTTTGGCCCGATCCGTTTGACGTAGGGTGTCGTGGGGCTGGGCGATATGGCCCAAAAAAATTATCACGATAATTTTTTTTATATCAGTCGATATCGATAATTATCACGATATATGTCAAATATTTATTTTTTATTATATTTATTAAGTTTAAAGGCAGATTTTTGCAACTAAGTGAAAGTTGTATAAACCAGAGTGTTAATTGTGTTTTTAAACTACTCTTTAAATGTATGTTCATTAACAAAAACAGTAACATCTGTTTTTGTTTTTTTTTTTCCCTATGTAACAACCACATTTTTATTTGGTAAAAAGTAATATTCTGACTGTTTGAGTTGTATTCAAATTAACCATTGGTCATCCTGTATCATGCATTTGGATCATGATAACCACAGATAAAACCAGGTATATGGCCTATATAACTTAGCTCCTCACTATCATGGCATAACTTTATGGTTTCTGTATTTTTTGTATGAAAAACAATAGCCTAACAGTTAAATACGTTATTAAATACTGTACTTATATTCCATTAGTCATAATACATTGTCTACATTAATAATATTATACAAATCAATATGAATATCCCACATTTCATGGTGCAGTCAATATTACCAGGCCAGCTGCTAACCAAGTTACAGTAAATCCATGGTAGGCTAAATGTATTCAGTATCAATTCAGATTCTGACTGGATCGTTGCACGCAGTGTTTCTCCTTTTTGTCAGCGGTGTTTCATCTGCCTTTAAACTGGTTTAAACTTGACATTTGTGTTCTTCGCTGAACTCAAGTGCTTTTCACTGGATCTCGTGAGCAAAACGATCACAGGCGCGTCTGCGTGAGCTCGCGCTCCACTCAATGCACTGCCATTTAGACTTTGAGCCGAGCGGATAAATGCTCCGTGTGGCGCGCGCGGTTTAAATGAGTTTCGTTCCGCTTTTGACGCATAAACATTATCGAACATTTATCGACCTCTTGATATCGTTTTATCGAGGAAAATTATATCGCGATAATTATCGTTATCGTTTTATCGCCCAGCCGTGGGGATTCGTAAACGACAACGGGCGTCGGGACGCAAGATTCAATCGTATCATCTCGTATAGTGTGTCATAGTGGACGACAACCTACGTCGCGTCTGCGATGCTTCACGAGATCACGACAAAAAGACTAGCATGTTTAATTTTTTTTAACGGTCGTCCCCGACGGTTCCGTCACATGTATGAGGTCGACCAATAGGAGCACAGAAGCTTTTCCGAACACAATTTTCAAAAATGGCGAAACGAAAGAGAGACGATGGTGCTAACGTTAAAACTAAAAGTAAAAATATATAAGAAAACAATATTTTACCTCAAGTTCTCTTTGGAGGATTGACAGCCCATACTGTCCTCTTCGAGCAATCCAGGAACGTGTCCATTGTCGGGTCAACACTGACCGCTTCATCCATTGTTTGTTTACGTTCGTTTCCGGAAGTCACTCGCTACTAGTTTCGCCTTCTCGATGACATCACGCGCGCCGTTAAAGGCGGCATGTGATGACTGGTCAGGAAGCAACGTGTAGTCTGACATGTGTCTTGTCCACGACACCACAAGATTTTAGGAGTCAAAATCGCGTAATCTGACACAGTGACTATCGTAACAGACAAAAAAATCGTGTAATCTGAACCAGGCATTAGAACGAGTCTGAGTAAATTAGTTCCTCTTAGATCTAAAATTTTTCCTAGTTCCTGTGGTGCGAACACACCAATATCTGGGTTCTCCCGCCAACTATGAACACGTTCCTCCGGTGCGAAAGCCCCAGAGCACAATATCCTGTATGAAGACCAAACACGTGTCTAGATACTGAACCTTGTATTTCCTCTCTCAGCAGAGCAAAAAAGACGAAAGCTTGACACTCACTCGTCACCGTCGCACTCCTCTGCAGTTAAGGTTAGTATGGCCTGAGGAGAGCTGTGCACTTCATTCCTGTTGTCCCTTCCTGTCGGAGATCACGTGTTTTCCAAACCTCCCTCGTCACCCATTGGAGTTTGAGAGATGTCGCTGGAGCCCGGCCGTTGTAGGAGAGCAGTGGGGGGGTTTTGCATCAAATGGACTATTTTTGGGGGGGGGGATATTTTTCAGTAGATGTCACATTTTTATGATAAGATCCCAAGGACTTGCCGAAATCTTAAATTCTAGCACATGCTCCGCGCTACTTGCTAAGAGAATCTTCCCAAGTGCCTCACACAAGTGGTTCCTTTTTCGTAAACCACACTTTTTTTTGTAAGGTTGTAAATATAAATGTTTATTTTTGTAAATCACCCTCCTCTTTTTGAGATTTTTTTTTCCTCTTTTCCCAAATCGTTGCATATTACATGCTGAGAAAGCAACACTTAAGAAATATAAATACAGATAAGTCGGGGGTTTTTGTTTTTTTAACATAACTAAACATGAAGAAATCCTGACGGCCTTCACGCCTGCGACTTCTGGAGGAGCCGGAATGTTTTTCTGCGTCACAGATCCGGGAACACCAACATGAAGACGCCCATCTTCACTTTTTTCGTCATCTATCCTGCTTTTTTCCTCCGTGCCTGATTCGCTCTCTGCCATGTAGAAGTGTTTTCAGCAAGAGCAACCACCGGACGACTCCTTCAGCATCCAGAGTGGCGCGTCACCAGCACGTCACCAACTAAAGCCAGCCAGGAAAAAAGTGCGGGCACGGCCTTCCCAGAGGGACCTGTCCGTCCGTCTCCAGGAATCTTGTTGCGATTTTCAATGAGCGATGCCTCATACCAAAGTGTACATGACCTCCTTCTATTCCCTTTATTTATGAATCCTAGATGAGTTTAGCTTGTTTAATCATCTTCATGAACTCCCCTAGTCAGTTTTCAGAATGTATTCTCTATTTTAGACCAAAGATACGAGTTAATGCAGTGCCGTTCTCCAAGCTCATGTAGGTTTAGAGAGTGTAGACTAACGCTAGGCTCCCGTAGTCCAGTCTCTTCATCTCTAACCATGTGAAAGTTGTAGTCTTTGAAGGTCTTTATGGGGATGTGTTGAGTGACGGCCAGCCTCCCCCACCCTTTCTGCTGCTGTGTGCCATCCTCTCCAGCTCATCTGTCATCTCCATTCATTCCTACAGGACAGTCTCAACGACCTCAAGGACTCCGCTTCAAAGGTTTGGACCTTTTCTCAACCCTTCACACCTTCTAATCTGCCTACCCTGACCACTCAAACAATCACTAGAAAGGCTTTTCATGCACAATATTGGCGTCTAGGCAGGGTTTGAAATAACACCCGCCAAATGTGTGTAGGAAATTGAAACTGACGTGTTACTTTTGTTTACCCACTTTGTGTAAGGCAAATCTGTGCAGATTTAGCTCGTGATCCTCATGATGTATTAAATACAGCGTTTGGCTTACTTGCCTGTCACTACGCAACACGTAACGGCGCGCTTGTTCATTTGCATTGAAGCAATAGCGAAGATTAAAAGGCATTTGGTTAACAGAATCAACATCCTACTTTTTTGATGTTCTTCGTAATGATCTGTCCACCTAGAACATTTTTTTTTGGTAATGAAAGAGGAAGGGAGGAGAGGGCTGGATGACAGGATTTTGTATCAATAAGAAATGAATGTATGTATGGAAGCTTGTTTCCGCCACTGAATAAAAAAATAAAATAAATAATTGTGACTTTTTATCTCACAATTCTGACTTTTTTTTCTCACAATTACGAGTTATTAAGTCAGAATTGCGTGATATAAAGTCGCAATTGCGAGATAAAAAGTCAAAATTGCGTGATATAAAGTCGCAATTGCGAGAAAAAAAGTCAGAATTGCGAGATATAAAGTCAGAATTGCTTGATATAAAGTCGTAATTGCGTGATATAATGTCAGAATTGTGAGATATAATGTCAGAATTGTGAGATTTAAACTAGTATTTTTTTCCCCTTAGAATTGGCCTGATAAGTCGCAATTGCGAGTTTATATCTCACAATTCTGAGAAAAGATGTCAGAATTTCGACATATAAACTTGCAATTATGTGTTAGAAAGTCAGAATTGCGAGATGTAAACTCACAATTGTGAGAAAAAAAGTCAGAATTGTGAGATAAAAAGTCACAATTATTTATTTTATTTTTTTATTCAGTGGCGGAAACAAGCTTCCATATGTATGAAATCCAAATATGATATTCAATACTTTTTTGGCTAGTAGAAGTTCTGAATGGCCGGTACACTCTTAGAAGAAATGGTTCTATTTAGAACCAGAAATGGTTCCAATATGGAACCCCAAAATGGTTCTACATACTGTAGAACCATTTTTTTTTGCTAAAAGGTTCTATTGGCCAAATACGGAACCCCAAGGTTCTAAATAGAACCCAGAGGAACCCTTTTTTAAGAGTGTATAGAACCTTTTAGGGGTTCCAAATATTTAGCGCTGGTAGAACCTTTTCTTCTAAGAGTGTAACTTAATTTAATAGCCAAAATGGCCGAGTTTATTTCGAACCCTGCATCTAGGTGTGCGGTATTTGCTGAAAATTTTAAAAACCTACCCAAATGTTGTTAGGTAAGCAGTTTTTGTCTCAAAATCTATCTGATGGCCAAATACGCAGTGTGGAGACACCGTTTGTATGAGAGTTTTAGATGCGCACACACTTGGTCTATGGTGGCTGTATTTCTTGAAAACCTTAAACACACCTGTGGTGTCCCAATACAAGCCTATGATTTCCTTGATACGGAAAATGTGGATGGAATTGCAGAATTAGTTTATATAAAAGAGGTTTACTGTATAAATCTGGATTTTAAATCTTTAATGTCGGCGTGAAACGGAAGTTGAGGTTGTCATTTTTTCCTTGTCGTGATGTATATCCGAGTGAAACGGCTTCTGAAATTAGAAAAAAATGTAGCGCATGGCTTGATTTCGTTCTTCGGGAATTGATTGGATCGTTGGAGGTTGGGCGTTGCAAACAAAATGGAGGCAGATTTGAATGCGATTCACCCCCATCGGATCTGGCCGCACCCTTTCGCCATTCCACGTGACCAAAATAGAAGAGAGGTCGTTTCAATGGGGGAGGGAAGGGTAATGTATTTGATATGTGGAAGATTAGAAGGGTACATGAATTGTAATCTTATAAAAAAGTAACAATTTATGTGGAAAAAAATAATAAAGTTCACAGATAAATCATTTTATTATAATAAACACTACAATATTACATGTAAAAAGAAGATTTGTCAAATTTGATTTCATGCCGAATTTAAGGCGAGACACGGCAGGCAAAAACCATTTTTTTTTCCTTTTTTTTTTCTTCTTTTCCCACTGGTCAATTTTGAGATTTCGGGATATTTATCTTCAATAACATGACTTCTTTCAGACTTGTGGTGAAAAAAAAAGTCCGAAATACACATTTAGGTCTTTGTTTTACGACACTTAGTCTGTGTCTGTAGATTTCTCATAAATTCATCAAATGTTGGCTTTCTAAATTAGGGGTGTAACGATATTTTGAACAGCCCGGCTTAATGGACCTCATATCTTATGTGTACAGTACACAATTCAGTTTTGTAGCCTAACCACCATTAACACCAAATAACAAGATCCTTGTTTTGTTACTTTCGATAATAAGCAAGGTGTAGACTTTCAAATTCTATTTGATCATGAAATTCAATAAATGGCATTTTGGCGCTCTTTGATGTGGCGTGACAGATCGCTGTAGGTCTACTAGCTCCTCATTTCAAGCGGCAGCGCGGCGCGCGAGTAAACGCGATCATCTCTTCCTCAGTTACAGAATGGACACCTGAAGGTATGTTGAAAGATACTGTATACTTACTGAAAGGCATCATAACTCGTGTAATCGCTCAATCAGTGTTTCAGCAGCGTGAAGACGTCAATAAAACAGCATAGCTTGTCACTAGCATTATATTTACCTCAATAGGCAAGTGATTCAGTGTCCACAACTTTGGTTCCTATAAATGAACTCTTGCACTAAATAAATGCTCTATATTAGCCTATATATTATATTTTACTTAACCTGTTGATTGGGAGTACTCTGTGGGCAGCGTTCCTCGGGATGCCCAGGGCAGGTGAGTGGGAGGCGGCGCTCTAGCTTTCCAGATACTCCCAGTAATCCTCAGCTTTCTCACGGTCGTGAATGCGCCTGTACAGTACAGCTCATGTCAGGTGTGTCATGTTTGGTCTTCTGGTGTTTTTTGGTACATTGGTCTTTAAAAAATCCCTTTTCCTTTCAAAAGATGTTGGAAAATCACGGAAACTTGCGTGGCGTCTCCTGCCGGAACATTTCATACTCTACTAATGTAATTCCAGCCCCACAATACCCCCATTCCTGCACTCCTCTTGCTGTCCTCGGGCTGATTGGACTCGGGTCTCTTCTGGACCGCTCCTGTCCACTGGCGGGGGGAATAAGTGTTTCTACTGTTTGGTCACTGAAGGATGTTTGAAAATATACTGATGGCACCACCTGAAGAAGCAATACAGCTGAATCCTGAGTGGCCTGTTATTTATTCCATCCCTCTCTCTCTCTCTATCGGTCTCTCTATCTGTCTGTCTTTATCTTTCTCTCTCTCTGTCTCTCTTGCTCTCTTTCAGTTAATTCAAAATTGCTTTATTGGCTTGACTATACTAGAGCCAGACCGATATATCGGCAGGCCGATATTAGGCATTTTCCAAACTATCGGTATCGGCAGTTATAATGGCCAATAAATTAATATTTAAAAAATAAAATAAAAACGGACGAAACACGCTTGAACCATGTCATGAGTGTTGGAGTTGTATAGTTTGTCCACCAGAGGGCGCTCTACACCGTTCCTGTTGGCAACACTCGTTGAGTTGGTCACGATACATACATTGCTTGAATAACAATTAAAAGATTCAGTTCTCTTAACTCAAATAAGCATGACAGAATTTGTGACTATCATGTCCAGTTTTGCTGCTGTTAAATAAGCCGAGAGTGAAGCGGAATTAGCTAGTAATAGTTACGTTACGTTGTTACAGTGTAGTTGACTGACTATCCCTTTAACTTTTGACAATGTGACTGAAGTATTTCTTTAATAGCGCGTGACAGTTATTTTTACAATTTGCAGTATGACGTAATCCATTGCTAAATTATGGCTCATCATAGACTAGCTAACCACAAAGCTAGCTAATGCCACTATCATCAGTCTGTTCTGTTGTGACAATAAAAGAAACAAGTTTCTTTTTAAAATGCATGATCATATTATTTTAGTTAAAACTCATAAATAACTAATGTTAGGGAAATCTGTTAATGTTTTGTTGCTCGTTTCTGAAATAAAAAAAATATCGGCCGTTATATCGGAATATCGGATTTTAAAACCCAAAAATATTTGTATTGGTATCGGCCTTCAAAATCCTTTATCGGTCGGGCTCTAGACTGTACATCATACAATATTTCCAACGCTTGGAATACATAGAATAATTCTAAAGACATCTAAATAGTAAAATATTATAACATACTTAAATCTAAATGTGCAAATTAAATTAATTGTACAAATTAACAGTGTAAAGAGATTAATAAAAATAGAAGACCTCGTGAACATTTCAAAATTCTGTGAAGAATTTAGTCAATAAAAGTATTTTCGTGTTTGAGTATCTCTCTCTCCGTCTCTCTCTCTCTCGTGTTTAGCTGTGTTTGCAGGATCTGCTGTTTTCCTGAAGTCGCAGGCTTTATCTTGCGTGTTTCTCGGAGGATAAGGTGTCAGCTGTGTGTGTGCGCTCTTGTAATTCAGTTGTCAGTTCAGATTCTGTTGTTGAAGGGCTTTCATACATGTGATTAATTCTGCTGTCGTTCTATCTCGGGGAGTTTGTGTTATTAATCTGTTGTTGAAACACACTCCAGATTTGCGGAGGGATATTTATGAGTTAGATCAGAAGACCATGTAGTGTTGCAATACAAGTCATGCAATACTTGATATTTTATTGACTTATACTATTTTATTTCCCCCTTTTGCCATCAGAACTGCCTTAATTCTACATGGCATTGATTCAACAAGGTGCTGAAAGCATTCTTTAGAAATGTTGGCCCGTATTGATAGGATAGCATCTTGCAGTTGATGGAGATTTGTGGGATTCACATCCCGTTCCACCACATCCCAAAGATGCTCTATTGGGTTGAGATCTGGTGACTGTGGGGGCCATTTTAGTACAGTCAACTCATTGTCATGTTCAAGAAACCAATTTGAAATGATTCAAGCTTTGTGATATGGTGCATTATCCTGCTGGAAGTAGCCATCAGAGGATGGGGACATGGTGGCCATAAAGGGATGGACATGGTCAGAAACAATGCTCAGGTAGGCCGTGGCATTTAAACCATGCCCAATTGGAGGCTGATTGGGACAAACACTCAGATTAACCTGGGAAAGATGCCTTTTATCAGGTGCAGTTAGGTCATGTGTTCGGGGTTTCCTCTGCATCAAACTGCAATCTGGGCAGATTCTTTTTGAGATGATGATGTTAAGGTTGAAAAAATCACTACAACACAGTTTATCTTGCTTTGTCTTTTGATGCCTTTTTTTCAAAGAGTTTATTTGCTTTGTTTCTCAGAAACATTTCACCATCTCAAAAGGAAGAATTCATTTTATATTTTTGAGGGGCATTGTTTTGTTTTTTTTTTTGTTTATAACAGTGTTCATTCGTGTTTGTAGAAACCAATAGGGCTGGGTAATAAATATCGATTTCTCGATATTAATCGATTTTCATTTTTACGAACCGATATCCATTCTTAAATCTCAAGAATCGATTAGTCATCCTGTTTCATTTGAATGACTGGAACATTGTATCGCGGCTGCGCACATCCAAAAAAAAAATCGCAATAATCTTTGTCCTTTGTTACTATTGATATGAAACAAAGTCTCAAATTTCAAATTACGTCCATTTTCTTTAGAAATTCAAAAACGTAAATAGCGTTTTGGCGCTGTGGCGTGAGATCGCTCTGGAGAAGCAATGAGCATCTGAAAGTGTGTTAAAGATAGAGTACAACTTATTGAAATCTGTATCATGTCACATTGATTCGCTCAATCAGCGTTTCAACCGTGGAAAGACGTCAGTGAAACAGCTTGTAATCAATATCGTCATATTTACCTCAGAAAACCCTCATAAACTCGTTAGTCAGCTAGAAAAAATAACTCTAGAGGAGCATTTTGCTAAATATATACACCATATTACATATGCATTATAATCTTAATGTTCTTCAATATTTAATGCATATTTGAATAAATCTGGCAAGTTTTTATGACAGCCACCATTTAAATGTTTATATTTCATATAATCTTCTTATTATAAAAATAAATAAAAGTGTAATTTAAGTGTTTGTAGCTACAAAACAGTTCATTATTACCTTCATATTAGGCTAATGAAGCTAGTAGGCTACAACTAGACTCCCATTGTTTACAGCATTAGATTTCCTTGAGAAAAATTGCTATTTATTTTAACTGATATCCAAAATAATCAATATTGAATCGAATCGGAATCAAAATCGAGTCGAATTGCAAGCTTGTGAATCGAATTGTGAAATTTGTGTCAATACCCAGCCCTAGAAACCAACTAGTAGTTGTTCAATCACAATCCTTAAGGCCTTTCACATAATCATATAAACATTTCCCAATGCATCAGTGTGCTGTGTTACATATACGTACAGGGCAAGTGTCAAGCACCAGTTTGACCTTTCGTCCGCTGGCCACTGATTTCCAGACAGTCCCAGCATGATGCATCAGTATGTGGTTGTTGTCGGCGTGCGAAATCAAAAGATGAACTTCTTCCCTCTTTCTTGCGACCTGGTAAAATCACCCGTCTTTAACACTGTTGCCGCTCGTCTCGAGGTGCGCTGATGCGAGGCGTGTGAAAGGGTTCAGCGGGAGCCTTGAGCTTTTAATAGAGTGCTTGGACTTCCTGTGGGTGTGTCTGATAGGTGTGAAGGCTCACGGGAAGGCTAGCGCGGCTCTAATGGAGCATGCTAATGAAGTGGCAGCGAGCCGCTGTGAGTGATGTAGCTCTCTTCCTTTGAGGCGTTAACCCCTCGTTTATCTTTTCATCCAACCCTCAGCACCATCCTAACCACAGCACAGTCCTGTCCAAGAGCAAAGAGAAGGACGACGAGAAGAAAGAGTCTGACAAACCCAGGGACCGCTCCAAAGAGAGGGAGAAGAAGGAAGAGCGGAAGGAAAGAAAACGCGTAAGTGCTTCTGTTGGTAAAAAAAATAATAATAAAGGTTTGTGCAGGGGTGTGTGTTTTATTATACTACAGGGATGTGAGTAGTTCACTTTTGAAAAAAACTTTTGCTGATGATTTACTCACCCCCATGTCATCCAAGATGTCCATGTCTTTCTTTCTTCAGTCGAAAAGAAATTAAGATTTTTGATGAAAACATTCCAGAATTTTCTCCATATAATGGACTTCAATGGGAACCAAACGGTTCAAGGTCCAAAAGACAGTTTCAGTGCAAACTGTTCAAAGGGCTTTAAACAACACCAGACGATGAATAAGGGTCTTATCAAGCGAAACTATCGCTTCTTTTTCCGAGTCAATTCGTTCATTTCGTTCGTTGAATGAACCAAATGACACGAAAAAAGATTCGTTCATTTTGATGAACGAGTTCGAACAGGAGAGTCACAAACGCGCATCACAGAACAGAGCAAGGCGATCATTTGAGCTCATAAAACTTAAACTTTGTTATTTATTTATTAAATGAGCGATCGTTTCGCTTGATAATACCTTTATTCATCGTCTGGAATCGTTTAAAGCCCTTTGAACAGTTTGCACTGAAACTGTCTTTTGGACCTTGAACCGTTTGGTTCCCATTGAAGTCCTTTATAAGGAGCAAAATGTTGTAATAATTTCATCAAAAACCTTAATTTCTTAAGTACTTGTCTGAATAGTTTAAAAAGATGATTCTTAATATCTGAATACCTCTAACACCAATATTTTCATATCATATATCTGAATACCTTGTAATTAAATGCCTATAGTTGGAGATTTTGTACTGTGTGAATACCAAATATAGTATGTTAATACAATAATGCAGTGTTTTCTTTGTCATTTTTGACAAATAAATCCACAAAGTATAACCATATGCCACAGCTTTAAAAATGCATCAGTATCACAGGCATGTATGTTTGCATACATTTATTAAATATGTGGGAAACAAATATATATGACACATATTTATACTTAATGTTGTCCATATATGTGAGAAACCAATACTATATTGTAATATATGCAGATGTATGGATGAACTCGAATATTTTCTTCACATGTTTGGACACATATATGTTGCAGGCATATATTGTGTTCTCAGATAAGTCAAATATATGTATAGACATATGTCATGCTATTTAAAATATAAGTAAATATATGGCCATATATTACATTTTGTGTGGGTTATTCATCGTCTGGTGTCGTTTAAAGCCCTTTGAACAGTTTGCACTGAAACTGTCTTTTGGACCTTGAACCGTTTGGTTCCCATTGAAGTCCATTATATGGAGAAAAATGCTGGAATGTTTTCATCAAAAACCTTAATTTCTTTTCGACTGAAGACAGAAAGACATGGACATCTTGGATGACATGGGGGTGAGTAAATTATCAGCAAATGTTTTTTCAAAAGTGAACTACTCCTTTAAGCTGTTTTCACTCACAACAGAGACACACGATTTTGAGTAAACAGCTGATATTGAATGCCTGGTGAAAAGGTGAAAAGTCAAACCGACATGCGTGTTTTTTTTTTTGATTTGCGCTTCATCTAGGACTACGCGAACAGCGACCGCGAGATGAGCCAGGAAGCCAAGCGCCGCAAAGATGAGAATGGAATGAGTGAGTCGATAATGCCTATCTTTTAAATTTGTTTTGCCCGCTGCCGAGAGCAGGAGAGGCGAGCTAGCGAACCAGAAAGCCCTCCCTGTGGCGTCCCGACTCCTGTTATCTTCCTCACATGGCTGCGCTCTCTCTCTCTCTCTATATATATCTCTCTACACACAGACTCCTCCAAACACAGCAAGAGCGCCAGCCCCTCCGAATCACCTCACGCCAACGACAAGGACAACGGCAAACGCTCCAAGTCCACCAGCAAGGACAAGGGCGATCCGGCCAAACCCGAGAAGACCTCTGGAGGAAAAAAGGTCTGTTACACCTCCACACACACATCTGTCCTGCGTTAGCGTCCTTCTCGATTCGACACATATCACGATACGATATTATTGGGATACTCCAAGACGTGTGATAAAAGGTTAAAGGGATGCTCCACTTTTTTTGGAAATAGGCTCATTTATACCACTCCCCCAGAGTTAAACAGTTGAGGTTTACCGTTTTCAAATCCATTCAGCCGATTTTGTGATATTTAGACGGATATCAGTAACCAGGCAGTTTCTGGTCTCATTGACTTCTATAGTAGGAAAAAAATATACTATGGAAGTCAATGAGACCAGAAACTGTGGTTACTGATATTCTTCTAAATATCACAAAATCGGCGGCTGAATACATCTGGAAACAGTAAAACCCAACTGTTAAACTCTGGGGGAGTGGTAAAATGAGCCTATTTCCAAAAAAGTGGAGTATCCCTTTAACAAAAGATGTACTGTTGATTAAAATGGTAAATTTGGTGTTACATTGTGTGTGTAAGTGAATAGTCTTGGATTCAGTGCTGAAACCCAAAGCACAGGACAATAGAGACACCAGAATAACAATATTCATGATCCTGAAGATGAAAATTTTAGAATTATTTTTAGACTTTTTTAGAATCATTATTATTTTTTTTTAGTGGTAACAGACATCTGGGATTCTCAGGACACACAAATATTCCCCCATTGCATTATTATTAGGGCTGTTAAACAATTAATCGCGATTAATCGCATCCAAAATAAAAGTTTGTGTTTACATAATATATGTGGGTGCACTGTGTATAATTATATATATATATATACAAACATGCATGTATATTTAAGAAAAAAATATTGTTTATGTATAAAATATTTATATATAATATAAATGATATACAAGCATGTGTGTGTATTTATATATAATATAATTATACACAGTGCACCCACAAATATTATGTAAACACTAGGGCTGTCAACTTTAGTCATTTAGTCGACTAATCAATCAGTCGATGCCGTCTTGGTCGACTGACATTCTTATTGGTCGACCAGTTATTTATTATTTATTTTTTATTTATTTATTTATTTTTTACCAATAGAAAGATTTTTTTAATGATTTACTCCTTGATATTTATTCCTTTATAAGCAATTATTTATTACTGTATTCTAAATATAATTAGCCTTTGTTTTATCCCCATCTTTAAATGCTTTAATTTAGGCTATTTTTGTAACAGCGCCACAGTTTAGCGCACACACATTGCGATTGTGACTGCATAGACAGTGCTCTCACCTTTTTCAGTTAAAAAAAATCACTTAATTCTCAAAGAATTGTATTATTATTATAGTTGTATTTATTTGTGATGTTTTTTCGTTGTTTCGACTAATCGTTGCGCAGAACAAGACTTTGGTCGACCAAGGATTTCTTTGGTTGACTACAGCCCTAGTAAACACAAACTTTTATTTTGGATGCAATGAATCGCGATTAATCGTTTGACAGCCCTAACTTTTTATACATTATATTCAACATTATATATAGTAGTTTAATGTAGTGCTGACACTAAAACTCTGAAAACTTGCGTTGTTCTCACACATTAATTTTTATTTTGGGTATACATGACGCATATTGTTGCATTTTTGTATTGTGATTACATTGTGACACGTTTTTTATATTGTGATTGTGACTTATCCTGCATGTCTGTTAACATTTGAATTTATTTTTATACACTTTTAACGTGCGTGTCCGAAAGGGAATGATTGCTTTTAATGACCCTACAATTTCACTCGAACCATCAAAAATATGAGTAACGTATTTTTGTTTTAGATATATTAAATAATAGACCATTTCATGAAATGTTAACAACACTGGTCCAGAAGCACTTCCTGTTTCAGTTTTTTAACACTATATAAACGTTGGGATAAAGTACAACCTACAGAACATATGCAACTGAATCAAAAAGTTAAACATAAGATATTTTTTTTACATTTGAAATTAAGAAACCATTTACAAACTGAAACAGGAAGTGCTTCTGGACCAGTGTTGTTTACATCTCGTGAAATGGGAAATGGTCTATAGGGAAAAAACTAAATACTTAACTTGATTAAGGTATTTATTTGAGAAAATTATTTGGCATAAAAAAGGCAAAGGTTTCATTATACCATGTGGAAAAAAAATGCATAGAAATATAAAAACCTCAAAGGAAAAAGCATATGTTGACTACAACAATCAGTTATTAATATATCATTGTCATTATCTATATTGGTTCTCTTGTTTTTGCACGTTCTTGGTACAATAGCCTGACATATTTGGCACAATTTTGTTATTACCACAAATAAAACAGCTACTCATACGCTTACAAAATCTTTAATAATACTTGAATAAAGGATGATGTCAATTTCCCAAATCCACTACCCTAGTGAACTTACAGTTTGATGTGTTTGTCACAAAATATTGTATTCAGCAAAAATTATACTCCATTTCAGTCATAGTAAAATGTACAAAAATGATCAAACGTGACTATTTCGAGAAATCTGTGACTAAAGCGAACCTTTAGGAACGGTTGAACACACTAAAACACTCATTAATTGAGGACCCAGCATGATCTGAAGCGTGTTCCTCATGTTCCCGACTGCTCTTGTGTCTCCTCTGTTTGATGCCGACAGGAATCCAGGCATGACAAAGAGAAATCGGAAAAGAAGAGAGACAGCACTGGCGCTAAAGAAGAGAAGAAACAATATCCTTTGATGCCTCGAGCACAAACGGCAGTGTGTACCTGTAGAGATGTAGTTCTGATGAGCCAATCCACTCGCTGCGTTTGCCTTAACGTTCACCACCCATAAATCATCAGAGAAGCACAGATAATGTATGCCGACACTCAAGGTGAGTGGAGACGTGCTTCAGCTTCCTTCAGGGCTGCACGATAAATCGGTATCGCGATAGTCACATATCAGGATGTTTGATGTGAAGTATAAAGGTCAAAGTTCACACCGGACGCGAATAGCGCGTCAGGCGCGAATGATTTCAATGTTAAGACAATGCGAGGACGCGTTATGCGCGTAAAAAAATCCTGCGGTGCGAATTAGGCGTAGAGTGCGGCGCGTTAAACGCGAATATGCCACGAATTGAGCGTCCGGCACGTTAAGTGCGAATGAGTTAGTGCTGTTACTGCATTCACGCGTTTGACGCGAATTCACGCCTGCCGCTCGATTTGAAAAATCGGAACTTTGGCGTCAATTCGCGCCGCGCTAACCAAAATACAGAGCGCTGACTCTCCCAATGAATGCTCGATCAACAGAAAAAAGTTGGCCGCCAACGGGTTTCGATTTTTGACGCGCGTAAATTTCATTTAAACTTTTGTTTTTACACTCATCAATTTCGCTTGGTTATATTTCATTTCTACTGTGACGACTTCAATATCTGTACCTGAAAAACATAAAGCACTGCTTATTTCAGGCCATGTCCACACTAACGTATATTTTTCTCTCCGTTTTGGCCTTCCGTCCACACTGAGACGCCGTTTTAAGCCACCAAAAACGTATCGTTTGGAAAACGCTCTCCAAAGTGGATAAATTTGAAAACGCCGTTTTCGCGTTGTAGTGTGGACAGTGAAACCGGAGGTATTTCAAAACGATGATGTAAGTTTAGTCATGTGATCCATGTAGTACCAATAGATATTCATGTTTATCGGTATTGTGCCTGTTACGTGTTATTCATTTTTTACACTGTTGCTAAAATATGTTACTTTCTATGTTACTCAACAGGGCTCCAGACTAACTTTTTGCCTTGGTTGCACTGGTACGCCTAACTTTTTTATTTAGGTGCACCAGCACAAAATTTAGGTGCACTCAAATTTTTCCTCATCTCGCATCGCCTATAACGCCACAATTTCAAGGTCACCTTTTTATCACACACCATATATTCATACATGTAAATGCTTTTAAACAAGAATAAGATGTAGTTTTTTTTTGTTGTTTTTTTTAAGCACAATTATACTGTATAAAAAAAATATAAATCTTAAAAAAAATTAAGTGTTGTTTTTACATTGTTCAAGTTAGGGCATGGGTATTGACACCAATTTCACAATTCTCAAGGAAAACAAATCTCAACTAATGCTGTAAACTGGGAGTCAGTTGTAGTCCACTGTTTCATTACCCTTCTATAATATTGAAGGTAAAAAATGACCTGATTTGTACACAAACACTTAAATTACACTTTTATTTATTTTTATAATAATAATGTTATACGAAATATAAACATTTAAATGGTGGCTGCATAAAAACTTGCCTGGTTTTTTCAAACAACGTGGATTAAATATTGAAAAACATTAAAAATGATGTACTATGGTGCATATATTTGGCAAAATGCACCTCTAGAGTTAATTTTTCTAGCTAGCTAACAAGTTTATGGTCACTGGATGTTTTTTTCTGAGGTAAATGTGACGTTAAATTACATTGTTTACAACCGTTTTACTGACGTCTTTCCACGGTTGAAACACTGATTGAGCAATTCCATGTGAAAGATACGGATTTCGATAAGTTGTACTCTATCTTTTCATGCTCGTTCATGTTTATTTCTCGCTGTACCTGGTATTATTAAGGCGGAAGAGATGATCATGTGCTGCTTCACTTCAGCTGAGCCAGAGCGATCTCACGCCACAGTGTCAATACACTCTTTATGTTTTTGAATTTCGTAGGAAAACGGACCTAATTTGAAATCTGAAACTTTGTTTCATATCAATAGTAACAAAGCACAAAGATTATTGCGATGTATTGGATGGGATGCGCATTGCGCGCGCTACAATCTTCCATTCATTCATCAACTGAACACAGCATAGCCCAACGGGTTTGTAAAAGGATAATTAGTTTTTGAATATGAGGATATTTTTACCTAGCCATAAAAAGTAGCCAACATTTTTAAAAGTTTCTTCGTCGTCTGTTTCTTCTGCTGCTGATTGCCGTAACTGATTCTCTGGTGTTCACGTTCAGGTCGCAATTTATTTCGTATCACAGCACGGAACATTTTAGTCCTACAGGAATAGCTGAACCACAGCCAATCAGAGGCAAAGACCAGCCCAATCTCTATCTCTGATTGGTTTAGACCACGATATGATCCAAACTTGCGAGCAAAGAGAACAAAAGACTCGCTTGTAGAATGAGCGGATGCGATCACAAGAGAACGTTAGGTGCACTGGTGCGACCTGGGAAAAATTTTGGTCGCACTCTAGAGCCCATGTGCTACTCTTCATAGCACAGTACTGCAAAGATGACAGATAATGTACTCACATTTGCTGTCCTGCGGCAAAAAAGGAGTTGTGTTTTAGACCAAACATATGGTGAATGCGACCTGGACACATCAGTGATGGTGAGATATTTTGCTAAATAAAATGATCCTGTTAGAAGAATTGCGCGATAACTTTATTATTTATTTCCCCCTCTGTAACGTCTCAGTGAGCTTTTGTGAAGTTTCACGCTTGCGCAGTAAAGTGAATTTTGAAGTTTCTCATCCACACTGAAACGCCTGAAAACGCCTGAAAACGCCAGTGTGGACGGAGAGTGTTTTTAAACGAAAACCCCGTTTTTAAATGTATCCGGATTAATGTGGACGTAGCCTCAATTGTAGCTTTCTTCTATTTCATTTATCTATGCTTGTAATTAGTTTGTTTTCTATGCAGAATCGCCCCAATTATTCGAAAAGGATTCAATCTTTTCAAATAGAGCGATTCAAATCATCCGGTGAAATAGTTTTATAACACAATATATATCGCAGAAACGCATACAGGCGAAACTCAAAAAAATGATATATTTCAGTTACTTAAAAGGTGATGCTAATACATTATATGGACTCATTACATGTAAATTGAGATATTTCAAGCCTTTATTTGATATAATCTTGATGATTATGGTTCGCAGCTTATGAAAACCCCAAATAATTAGAATATTGTGAAAAGGTTTTCATATCTGTAAGCCATAATCATCAAGATTATGTTAAATAAAGGCTTGAAATATCTCACTTTGCATGTAATGGGTCTATATAACACACATTGGTTTCACCTTTTAAGTTGAATTACTGAAATAAATGAACTTTTGGACGATATTCAAATTTGTTTTGAAAAAAACAAAACAAAACGTTTTTTCCCCAATATCGTGCAGCCCTACATGGCTATTTATGATCAATATCCTGTCAGAAGTGAGACACTGAATGTGTGTTGGTTGTGTGTGTGTGCAGAGGTTTCCCGGGACGCCCTCGTGACTCCCCAGCTCTCTCTCTCTCTCTCTCTCTCTCTCCACCGCCAGCGTCCCGACTCGCCCGTCACCGTCTGGAAAGAGGAGGCCCTCGCACACTTACGAGTTTTTGCCTGCATCCAAACTTCTGTTGTTTTGCCTAGAAACGTTGTAGCTCGTATTTTAATCTGCCATTTTTATTGTGATATTTTCAGTACTTCACTGAAAGTTTGTTTCCTTTAAATATTTAGCACAATGTGCTTCTTGCATCACGAACAGATTCAGGTTGAATTGGTGTCACTTTCAAAATGCTTGCGTTTTTATGACCTTCCTTTCCCTCGGTTTGTCTTTTCTTTTCCTTTTAAGTAAAAAAACGAAACACGAAAACTCTGGTTGCCGGAATACTACCTTTTTCTTTTTCCTTTTTAATTCTCACGTGATATTTAGACTAGTTGTTTGAAGCAGTACAAATGCTCTATTTGTATATTATGTATACAGAAATAAAAATGGTTCCGTGTAATAAGACATGCATTTCAACTGTACGCCTCCTGATTTCCTTTGTGTGTTCAATCACGTTTTTAAAAGATTTGTATAAAGAATGGCAAGCTGGAGTTCTCGGTGAATAAGTGGACTACACCAAAAGGAAGCAATTCATGACTTTCCAAATTACTTAATGGAGTTTTTATCTGGCAAAATCTACAGTGTCTGCTTTTTCTAAATAAAATAGTTTTCTTAGTGTATCATGTGTCTTGTGTTTTTTTATATTAGATTCTTTGTGAGGAACTACAGGAGTTTGACGTGGACTGATAAAGATTATGCATATTTTCAGATGTACCCTACAGGTTAAAAGTTTTAGATCGGTAAGAATTTTTATGTTTTTAAAAGAAGTCTCTTCTGCTCGACAAGGCTGCAATTATTTAATAAAAAATACAAAAAAACAGTAATATTGTGAAATATTATTATAATTTAAAACAGCGGTTTTCTATGTGAATATATGAAGAGTTCAGATGCAAAAGCCTCTAAGTGCCATTGGAAATTTTCTTCTAAAATGATCATTTTTATCAAGCTTATATATTCAAGTTCAGTAATTTCACTTAAATAGCAATTAATAGGTAATCTTCATTGCAATTTAAGTGAAATTACTGAACTTAAATATACAAGCTTGATAAAAATGATCATTTTAGAAGAAAATTTCAAATGGCACTTAGAGGCTTTTGCATCTGAACTCTTCATATAGTGTAGTGTAATTTATTCCAGTGATTAAAGCTGAATTTTCAATACTATTTCACAATATTACTTTTTTTTTGTATTTTTTATCAAATAATTGCAGCCTTGGTGAGCAGAAAAAACTTCTTTTTTTCTCTCAATATTTGTAAGATTTTATTTTTTATGTATAAACACTGTACATAAATTACTTTCTCTGCGACTAATATTGTACGGATAAGTGGATTTTTTTTAATTAAAAAAAAAATCCATAAAGATATTCTAACATCTCTTGTCAAAGTACCGGTCAGTTATGAGATCTATATTTATGTATTTTATTCGGTCATTTTCCGCTCTATCCACCACTTGGGTTGGTTCAGGAATGAGATTGTACACTCAGATTTGATTTATATGAACCACAACTGTGTCCCTTAATTAAATCAAAGGAGAAGAGAAACAATCAACTAACTCAGTCTGAAACCTCAGTCCTCACTAGTTGACAAAATTTTGCTGAAAACAAGGATGCCGAGGACAGTTCGAACCACTGAATTAGTCACTGTCTTGCGAAAAAAGACATATTAGTTCATCTGGGTGCAGTGGTCTTTGCATGTAAACACATTTGCTTTTTTTCCCTCCATTTTTATCACTGACCGCAACAAAAAACATCATAACTGAGTTTTTTTTTTCTCTCTTAGAGAGTCCATTTTCCATTCAGTGCAATAATGTGGACAAATATGTAGAATGGGGGTGTGGTTCAGTCAATGAGAGGAAGTGCCTCAAGTTTCTCTTTTGTATAATTTGTAAAACTTTTTTTAATAACATAAAAATCCTACCGATCTAAAACTTTTGACCGGTAGTGTATACGATGGATTTATCAGCTGAACATACACTACAAAACTACAAATCTCAAACGCAGAGGCGACTAGCGCTGTGTTTTACACCTAAAGCACTTTTGATGACACTTGCCTCAGTGGATGAGACACATGCCTTTGGTGTGATCCAGGTTCGAATCCACTGTGAGACACCAATGTGTCCCTGAGCAAGACACTTAACTCCTAGTTGCTCCAGAGGCGTGCGACCTCTGACATATATAGCAATTGTAAGTCGCTTTGGATAAATGAATGAATGTAAATGTGTGATGTGAATGGGAATTTAATGATTATGAAATTTATGTGGGTGGTTTTATATATATTAGTAGAGTATTAGAGAGTAATTTAATTTTACTATTACGGTTGTTAAATATAAATGACGCCGTGTGTTTACATGTACAATAACCATTACGATGGGATTTTGGCATCTTTACCTCTGATCTAATGAACTAATGCGATTAAGCTCATCATCGCTTATTATATTCTCATCTGAGACGTCATGGATTTACACTCAAAGGTCAAAAAGACATTTTCTATGCAATGTATTTGTCTAATAAAAATACAGATGTGATGCATCTCGCCTTACACGAATTATGGAAGCAAAATGGCTTAACTTAAAAAAGAAAAAACGTATCTTTGTTTTCTTTTTAGTTTAATCTTTTAAATATGGTAACACTTTACTTGAAGGGGTGTGCATAAGACTAACATGACACTTCCATAATCATGACATGACACACCTTATGAATATGGTTTTATGCATGTTTGACAACTGTCATTAAGGCTGAATCCCAATTCACCCCTTGGCCCTACCCCTTGTTTTCTAGTGTACCCCTTGGCCCTTAAAACGGAGTTACAAGGGCCAAGGGGTTGGAATATTCCCCATACGAAATGGAACAACCCTTCATGAACCCAATTCGTCATCAGTCGTCGGCGATGTATTTCTCCATGACAACAACTGACAATCATCAGCGCAGCTGCTCTTAACTTTGAATAATCATGATGATTATAACATCCCTTCCTCGAAATGTATGTATTTTCTGATAGGAAAGGTAATTTATTATACCATTTCTTAATTTAAACGACTATAGTGTTATTATAAGAGTAAATAAAGTGCGTGGTGGAATCATCTGGCGCTAAATTTATAAGAAATGGTATAATAAATTACCTTTCCGATAAGAAAAGACATACATTTCGAGGAAGGGATGTTATAATCATCATGATTATGTAAGGGTTAATGCCCGACGAGGTGTCCATTGTCAGGTTTTAATGGACGACGGCGAGGCGTAAACCGGCCGACGCGCAGCGGAGGACGGTTGCCTCCGCCGAAGTCCATTAAAGGGTACATATCGTGCTTTTAAATCATTCATTTTTACTTATAAATCATACATTTGTGGTCTATATAAAGCATAACTGCAATGCTTGGGTCTGAATTCCTCATTATTATAGCTCAACAGGCCCCTTTTCTACCCCTTTTCTGATGTGCTTCTGTGAGCAACCCGTTTCGAAGCGTCTCCTTTAAATAAAAAGGAGTTGCGTCTTTCCCCGCCCGCTCTCCAGGTCACTGAGTTCACGGTCGGTTCAACTCCCCGCGTTCAGCCATTATTGTAGTTTGATAAGAGCTAGATATACGATTACTATAGTTTCAAAGAACATTTTTATTCACACGTTAACAAAATGTCAACAAAAGACTTGTCCATCAAGCGTTACATATTCGAGCCAGAGCGAGCGATTTGAAAAAGACGACGACAAACCTGCAGAACAACGTCTTCATATGGATGCAGTGGTATGTAAAGTTAAGTTAACTATGTTGTGTTATTAGTGAAAGTCGACTATTTGTTAAAACAAGCACTCTGACAAGATAAATGACTGCGGTCTGATCTTACCACTAAAAATCTGTATGATAATAATATGATAACTTGCGTTTAGAAAGCGTCAGAAAACACAGCAGCTAAATGATAGAAGGAATTTACCCCTCATTCAGACGAAGTCGATCGGCAAACCCTTCTGTATACTGGCGGAGGTTGTTGGATTGGGGATCCTTGAAGTGCTTCAGGTCACTACATCCAACAACCGAACATTTTGACTAGTCCTCCCGTAACTTCTGCATCATTGAGCTCGGACTACAAAATCGGAGCGAGAAATAATAATGGCGGATTGCTCGAAGTGTTGGACCGGTAGTCAATGTCCTTATTTGTCAGTTCCGCTGCAAATACTGTGACGTAATTGTTCAAAAAACGTAATAGACAACAGGAAAATCCGAACAGGTTGAAAAATATGACCAAAACAGAATATAAAGATATAAACGAAGCACCCGAAGAGAATAATTTAATCGTTTCTGTACTTATAAACACTCCAAATATACAACAAAATGCATTTAAGGGCTAAAAAAGTGGATTTTTCATGATATGTCTCCTTTAAAACCTGACAATGGACACCTCGGAGGGCATTAACCCGCTTATACCATGGTCACTTGCCAAATAAAACATTTTTAAAGCATTAGTTTATATTTTAATTAGGCTAAATCTAGTTTTTTACAAATAATAATTTGCCTGACTGTTTATTTAGCAACCAGAGATATTTATAGTCCGCTTAGCTCGTATCCCTTCAGGTTCGCAATGCATTTTTTTTTTTCATGAAACACAAAGGTAGGCATAGTTATTTTTTTTATTACACATAAAACAATTAATCAAACAACAACAACAATAATAATAATAAAAACAATTAGCTCTGAGCTCCAGCGATTTGCGCTTAACGTTGTAGAGGGCAATAAATTAATCAGATCAAAGAGAGGATCATTTGCCTCAGGCTCCTTAGGCTTGAAACGCTGTAACGTTCAGCCTTCTCCTGCCTTGGTTGTCTGGACAGCTGCGTAAAACTCCCGCAAGGTCTCATTCAGGGGCTCGTTTCCCGAAAGCATCGTTAGCCAACTATGGTCGCAAGTTCCGTTGTTACCAATAGAGTTCAATGGAGCAGAGCAGCAGCGCCGTTTTATTTACATTTTTTTCTTTCTTCAGCAGCATTCCAGTCGTTAAAGTTGTCATATTCTCCATAAATGTTAAAAAAAATAGCACGAAGTCGTTCATTGTTGTATTAGGCTATAATATCCAACGTTAGATGATAGAGCATGTGACTGCCTGTTGCTATGGTTACTCACAGCCGTTGTAGGCAGCGCATTTATTTATTAATTTCGAATGGTAAACAGGCAGTTTCACCAGAACTACTTTACTAGCCTAAGTCCCGCCCCTTCGCTTCCGGCTCATGGGACCTTATTTCGGAAAAAATATGAATGGTAATCAATGGCGAGAGACAGCTTATCTTTTTATTCCGTCTGTATTGTGCCCTCAATTACACATATGATGTTTGTCAATTTAAAAGATGATTCTCAAAGTCAAAAACGTCGCAGTTTGTCATACAACAGAAGAGTAACATTTAGTTTTATGTGAAAATCGCTCTGTGAACTACATCTCCCAGGAAGCGAAACGAGATCCGCTGCTCGTGTGTGTGCAGTCTGGTACAAAACACTCAGGCATGACGGCGTAACGTTACGATTATAACGTAAGACTGTAGAAACAATGACAGACAGCCTCAGTAAAGTTAGCTTCATTCATTGAGAGAAAATGTGCGCCTTTGGGGTTTGTAGTCTTTGTAATTACGTATTTTCACAGTCTTATACCTCAACGGTTTTACATCAAACTGCGACTTTCTTTACTTTAAAATGTATCTTTTAAATTGAAAAACATCATATGTGTAATTCAGGGCACAATTCAAACCAAATCAAAATATTTGTTGTCTCTTGCCATTGACTACCATTCAATATTTTTCCGAAATAAGGTCCCATGGTGGTTGACCGGAAGGGGAGGGACTTAGGCTCTCTATATCACTTTTTAACGGACACCCTGCAGCCAATCAGAATCGAGTATTCACCCAGACCATGGTATAATCAAAGTTAAGAGCAGCTGCGCTGATTGTCAGTTGTCATGGAGAAATCCTGTACATCGCCGACGACTGATGACGAATCGGGTTCATGAAGGGTTGTTCCATTTCGTAGGGGAATATTTCAACCCCTTGGCCCTTGTAACTCCGTTTTACAAGGGGTAGGGCCAAGGGGTGAATTGGGATTCAGCCTTAAATGTTTAACCATTTGCGATCCATCTCGTCGGTGATTTCCGATGCATTCCATGAACTTTTCTCTTAGCCCTCCGTTTGGAGTGTGTCTCTGAAAAATCTCAGTTTCAAGGGCTATGTAGCCCTACCCCTTCGCCCTACCCCTCGATCTCAAGAAGAATCGGGACACCCTACTCCTAGACGTGAACGCGCAAAACGGAGGGGTAGGGCTAAGGGCAGGGGTTAAAGTGGGCCGGTGTTCTGTCGATTTTTGCTTCCTTGTCGAAAAATGCTAACTTAGCGCGAATTGATGACAGAATGCCGATTAAGTCGTATGAAATACAATTATAATACAATTCTAAGTTATGAGAAGCTACTGTATACTGTAGACGACTATTTTTACTTTTAAAACGGTGTGAAAAATCATAAAATATTCATTGTTGACTTGTCAAAGTACACCTTTCCTCATAGTAACTGAAAATTTCAGTTATTCCTTTTCAGCTGGCTGACTGTACAAATATTCATATGGTAGTAAGCATTTTTAAAGGGAAATTATATCCTATTATAACGGGAAAATGTACCAAATTTCAGTTACTCCTTTTCAGCTGGCTGACCGTAAAAATATTCATATGGTAGTAAGCATTTTTTTAAAGGGAAATTATATATTATAACGGGAAAATGTACCTTTTGTAAAAAAAGAAAAAAATATATCTGACCCTGCACATGCGCATAACTGGTAAGTAGCAAATCTCGATGGGTAGCATGAATTGTCAGAACACCGGCACCTCAGATAAATTAATAAATAAATAGATTAATTAATCTCAACGAATCTTGCTTCTCCCGATATGGACCAACTTCCCTTCCTCCCCGCTGAACGCGAGCCATAGACATATACACTAGACCTCACCTTGGGGTTCTAAGCATGCGTCAAAACCGCCGCCATCTTGGAACAGGGGTCTTGTCATAGGAAGTAACTAGGTAACGCTGCTATCTCTGGCTTTACTTCGAATTCATTGATGGTGGCGGACTTTTGTGCAGCGTATGATCACGGATGAAATCTGAACAAGGAAGAATGTTTTTAAAAAAAAAATAAAAAAAAAATTCTTTCTGGAATCAATATAAATACATGTCTGACCGTTGGAACAAACCAAAAAAACAAGAAAATCGCATTCATGATGATTCATGGTGATTTTATTTCCGTTAGACCTGTGTCTACTACATTGACGCTGATGCATTAAGTGGAGGGGCTCCCCTGTTTCAAGATGGCGGCTCTATTGACGCATTCGTTCCAATGAACTCCCGTAGCCAAGGTGAGGTCTAGTGTATACGCACACCCGGCACATCCGGGAACTTAACTGTCAATTTTGTCCCCGCCCCCTTTTGGGGGAAAACAAACTAGAATCCCCAAAGACTTCAATACAAAATAACGGCAAAAACCAACGTCCGTACACAGCCGACAGGCGTAAATAACTTAAGAAATCATTTATATAAAACATGTCAAGTAATTATATGTCCACCCTGCCTGCCATAGTGCGTGAAAAATACATACACAAACTTAATTTGGCCAATTTAAAAACATGTCCCTTTATTCTCCCAGCGTCAAATTGGGGTAACAACCCCACCCAGTGGCCAGAGGTGTCTTACCCGGACATTTACTTTTACCTCGTCGAGTCACGAGGTAAGCGAGGGAATGATTTTATTTCGCTTTTTAAAGTAAAAAAACCTTAATGTATATCTCATGAATTAATGATGATGATGGCAGGTAGCCTGGGCTAGTTGATAATGGGCATAAAAAATGTATCTTTCACGCTCTATGGCAGGCAGGCTGGACATCCGGTGTATATAAGTGATTTCTTAAGTTATTTACGCCTGTCGGCTGTGTACGGACGTTGGTTTTTGCCGTTATTTTGTATTGAAGTCTATGGCGAGTCTAGTTTCTTTCGGTTTCTTTCTCCCAAAAGTGGGCGTGAACATTCTATGATGACGCAGCGCCGGTTGTGCGTATATGTCTATGAACGCGAGCGATAAACACATAAATTCACCATGACGTCACAACAATAATAGACGTTCTTCCGGGTGGCAAAAGCCAATCGACCCTATGGCACCACTAGTAAAATACTTGGAGGGAGACACACCGCCGGCAGTAGCCTAATCTACATTTCAACAGTTGATTCAAAAACAGACGTGGTGGAAATCCAGACATAGTTAACATGATCATTAGAGCTTAGATTCTTTGATCTAGAGACGTGCACTCCCAACGCACTAGACCGCGGGACGGCACTAGATCTGATGGCTGAGTGCGAGCAGTAGTGCATTCGTGTGTGCGGATTGCAGGAGAATAAAACGATTCGCGGGACTCCCGCAAACTAGAAATATCTATGAATAAAACAAATGAAAACGAATACATTTGCAGTCATCTGTTGCAGAAAAGCAACCAGAACAACTAAAACAAAATAGAAATGATTTACATGGCAGAGTTTCTTTTTATAACGTGACTGCAGCGATGAGCGATGTAGCCAATCACAGACATATGTGTTGATTTATTGAACGCAATGGCCAATCAGAAGCATTTACGATGAAGAAGCATTTACTCACCACTCAAAAGAAAGTAACATAGAAAGTAATAGAAATAACTAAGTTAGTTCAGAATGTCAGATATATAACGACCCATGGTTGGGTTTAAATCGGACTCATAATTAGAAGACGACATGCACTTTTGACGACGTCCACTCGCTTTAACCTCCTCACCCACAGGTTCCGCTGGATAGATTTACTTTTTTTTTCTGAAGGAAATCGATAAAAAAACCTACACCTTTTGCTGTCTGGTGGCGCAACCCCAAACACAACATATTTTCGCCATAGATTCAACTTTTATCAACAACAATGATTTTAACAATGTAAGTGTTCAGTTGCCGGCTGGATCTCTTCAGTTAGTCAATAGAAACCGCTCGCGTTCTGCCACCCGAGGGCTGTTTCATAAAAGCCGCTTAGAAAAGCGGGGATTAAAGTCCAAAACCTGACTTGAATGAACCGAGCTAAACATCCGCGCTTAAATTGGTTCCATAACAGTAAGTTGCGGATCATATGATCTTACTAATTTGAGTCAGGTTTAAATAGTCTAGATAATTGCGCGTGCACGCCATTCTTTTAAAGTCCTGAAAAGTCGAGCATGGGTCAATCGATTTACTGTGTGGGCTACCATGGCAACGAAAGGAAAAGCTAGAGCAGCGATGTACACGGCAATAATTTAAAGATGTCATCACCGAAAAAGTAAATACAGCGGCAATAAATAAAGCAAGTGAGAAAGTTTGGCAGGAATTTGCTTATCGTCTTAATGCGTAAGTTGCGGTGAAAACTATTTAAAATACTTCAACATTTAATGTGTGTCACAGTAGGCTACATTGCAAAATTTGTGTGTGAATAACAGTAATGTTTCACGCAGCAGCAAAAGTTGAAGGAAAAAGACCCTGGCAGCAGGTGAAAATAAAATATAAAAATATAGTTCAGAATATGTAATCAATGTCAGCTTGAAGTTACAACTATTGAGGTTTTTTATTTTTTATTTTCTTTATTGAGGTGACCAAAAGGAAGACAGGTTGCTGGCACTAGGGGAAGGCCACCACCAGAGTAGCTGGCTTTGCAAATTAATAAAGGGAGGCCCGTCCTTGAGGGAATAGAGGGTGGGACATCATCGAAAATGATATCACATAGTATAAGGAGTAAAAGTTGTGTGTGTGTTTTATTATCATTATTCCTTCATGACTAAGTGATTTCTTCCTTCCTTAGGCATTGTAAGCCTAAGTCATAGCAGTAATGTCATGTAGAGGTACTTGTGCTATTGTAATGGTGCATTTTGGTAAAAAAAATAAAAAAAAATCTATCAAGATTCTGTATGCTTTATGGATCCACCAGACATCATGTTGCCTGTGAGTATGAAACCTTTTAAATCTGTTATCTAAGCTAATGAATGAGTTTAACTGAGTTTAATCAGTGGTCACAGGGAGAAGGCCCATCAGTTGAGGAGGATGAGGAGACTGTGTCTGTATGTTCAAGGAGGGGGTACTCACAGGTTCTATCCATGCTATACTGTATTGAATATTTAAAAAGTGTACTTGTGTGATAAAATGATCATAATGGGTTTTCAGGATGCTGACACTGTTAGAGCCCTCTCAGTCTGGGACCACATGTGACAAAGTGTGTATTAAGAAATGAAAACAATGTGACAAGAGTATTCAATGAAATAACTCAAATGTTGCTACATAACCCAGAAAACAGAAAAGTAGAGTATAAATGATACTGCCTTAAACAAATGGAAGCAATTATAGACACCCAGTATAAAAAACTGAAGATGAGGAAGTTGGAGCTGGAAATTCAACAGCTACAGAAAAATCCAAGTAGAACTACCATTTTTAAAAAGGAAAAGAAAAAAAAAACATTATCTTTTTGATCATTCACAATATTTATTTGTGTGTTTTCACCCCTAACAGACAGATTCACTCTGAATAAAGACAAATCACATTAAATACTTTGACTTCGGTGTTTGTTCAACTAAGGAGAAAGTTGAGGGGCCAGTGGAAAATTTTAAAGGCTACACAGTCATGGTTTAGACCATATTAAACAAAATAATTATTTGCATATGTGTGGGCTTGGTAATCTACACATATATGCAATGCCATCTCTTGAGAATCTATATTGTTCATACAGGTAGCTGTCATTTAATGCCAAATGGGTCTGACCTGTCTCTGAAAGTTCTCTCTCTTTGAAATGCCCTCCGCTAGACTATAGCTCCCTCATCCACCACCTCATCTATGAAAGGACACGCCATGGTTAAGTTTGGAAACGAGTTCAGCTCCCTATTTATATACTTCATTAATTACCAAACTCATTAAACAAACTCACCAATTAAATACACAAGTTTTGAAAATTTCTTAGTGTATTTATACCTTATAATTTCTTACATTTATTAGTAAAGTACATTTTCCTTATTTATTATAAAATTGTATTAATAGTGTTTAAGTAAAATAAAATGACATCGAAAAACCAGCAGGTGAGTATAAATGGTGTACTCGTTAAGCCTGAACTCAGATTAGCCTGCCAGTTAGCCTGCCCCGGACCAGGCTAGTTTCCCAGCATAAGTTTCCAGGGTAACTGAGTTTGAACTAATTTAAGTTTGCTTTATGAAACAGAATTCACCGACAATAAGTTTGACTAACCAAAATAAGCCGGGCTTATTTCCTAATCTTGTTTTATGAAACAGCCCTCCGGAAGTATCGCGGTGCCTATTGTTTACAAGCATTCTGAAATGCCCATAAACACATAAATTAGAAACTATATAAAGTATGAACGCCTCGTCCGTTTGGAGAGGTGCGCACGGAGCCTCGCGCTCGGACGCGTTGAGTATATACACGGCTAGCAACAACAGTCAATTAAAATAGCCCACATAATTAAATCATGTCAATACAATACTAACATTTACCATTATTTGGTATTTTAAAAACATTATATTTGATCCACAGTCTGCTCTGATTCCCGACTTGCAGCTGAAATATGATGTAAATATTTTTCCATCATCAAATATTAGCGATTCATGCATTTCACACATTTAGGCTATATATATATATATATATATATATATATATATATATATATATATATATATATATATATATATATATATATATATCAGTGGTGGGCCGTCAGGGCCAGCAAGGCCTTCTCTGCTGGCCTAAACATTATCAGAATCACTGACTTGCACTTTAATATATTTTTCCATGAATGAGTATTAAATTATTCCCAATAGTTCGTTATTTTAATATCATAGCTTTTCTCTTGGTTGCGCTGCTTCCAGTAGTGTGTTTTTATGTTAGAGCTTGTATCCTCCAATCATATTTCAGGCATCATGCGTTGCCGGGTAAATAAATCTGCCTGGAGGCCTTCAGAATCGACAGAGCAGGCGTCTGTAACTTAAATGAATGCCGTTGCTTTAACCAATCAGATAATCCGTCAGATTTAATCAGCCAATCAGATTTCGCTTTGACTGCAGCGGGGCCATCTAGCTGGCATTTGATAACGTCTGTATTTTCTCGTTCTTTGATTGGATGCTCAGAGCGCGTAACGTTACTATCAGAGCCATAGCTGCGTACTATTACTAGTATCTGCATCTGTAGCGAACTGCTTAATCTAAATATTCCTGTAGATGTAATAGTTTTTCAACCCACAAATTAATGTTTATTTCCCTCCTCGACCCTCAGCAGAAAAAAAATCCCTTATTCAGCCCGAGCTAAACGCAGATACGGAACTCTATTCGATCTCTCCGGGTAAAAACCATAGACTATTAAGTTATACCACGAATGGTTCTAAAGGCAAAAGTCCCGCTGATCGCGTTCAAATCGTTTGTTCAAAACTCTGTGCGAGAGCATGGGGCAGCTGTAAACATCGTCATGTTTTGCGGTGACTGTGTGTGCTTCTGTCGAGCAGGCACTCTCAGCCATAAAGTGAATTAAAACTGCTAGAAATATGACGAGACAGACACGACATTGTTGGAACTGAAACGCAGATAGAACCTGCAGTCTTCTTGAGGAAAGAAATAAGGATGGATTTTGTGTAAAAATAATCTTGGTGAGTAGCCTAATATGCTTATGATTTTCTTCTTAATTTTTCTTATAATTTTACGATCGAAAGTTATTTATTTATTTATTTTTTCAAAAATGCATACTATTGTAACGTCTGAAAAGGGACTATTGTGGGTTCAAGGGTTCAAGGGTTAACGTACAATAGTCCCTTTTCAGACGTTACAATAGTATGCATTTTTGAAAAAATAAATAAATAAATAACTTTCGATCGTAAAATTATAAGAAAAATTAAGAAGAAAATCATAAGCATATTAGGCTACTCACCAAGATTATTTTTACACAAAATCCATCCTTATTTCTTTCCTCAAGAAGACTGCAGGTTCTATCTGCGTTTCAGTTCCAACAATGTCGTGTCTGTCTCGTCATATTTCTAGCAGTTTTAATTCACTTTATGGCTGAGAGTGCCTGCTCGACAGAAGCACACACAGTCACCGCAAAACATGACGATGTTTACAGCTGCCCCATGCTCTCGCACAGAGGTTTGAACAAACGATTTGAACGCGATCAGCGGGACTTTTGCCTTTAGAACCATTCGTGGTATAACTTAATAGTCTATGGTTTTTACCCGGAGAGATCGAATAGAGTTCCGTATCTGCGTTTAGCTCGGGCTGAATAAGGGATTTTTTTTCTGCTGAGGGTCGAGGAGGGAAATAAACATTAATTTGTGGGTTGAAAAACTATTACATCTACAGGAATATTTAGATTAAGCAGTTCGCTACAGATGCAGATACTAGTAATAGTACGCAGATATGGCTCTGATAGTAACGTTACGCGCTCTGAGCATCCAATCAAAGAACGAGAAAATACAGACGTTATCAAATGCCAGCTAGATGGCCCCGCTGCAGTCAAAGCGAAATCTGATTGGCTGATTAAATCTGACGGATTATCTGATTGGTTAAAGCAACGGCATTCATTTAAGTTACAGACGCCTGCTCTGTCGATTCTGAAGGCCTCCAGGCAGATTTATTTACCCGGCAACGCATGATGCCTGAAATATGATTGGAGGATACAAGCTCTAACATAAAAACACACTACTGGAAGCAGCGCAACCAAGAGAAAAGCTATGATATTAAAATAACGAACTATTGGGAATAATTTAATACTCATTCATGGAAAAATATATTAAAGTGCAAGTCAGTGATTCTGATAATGTTTAGGCCAGCAGAGAAGGCCTTGCTGGCCCTGACGGCCCACCACTGATATATATATATATATATATATATATATATATATATATATATATATATATATATATATATATAAATCAATTAGCCTATATAAAATGTACTTTCCACAATAGTGAATTAGTGGGCAACGTCAATATGACAGCCTTAATCTTTTCCAATGGTTTGAGCAGGGGTTATAATACCAAAACTTCAATTATAATAATAATAGATGTATGAATTTGTGATGCTCGGGAGGAAAAAAGCAAATTCTAAACCAGGGGTTCTCAATTGATCAGGGTTGGAGTTAAACTCTGCAGGACCTTGAGGACCAGAGATGACAACCCCTCATCAAAAATATTATATTATATTAATCTATTATAATCCATCTATTATAATTGCCCTGCTTTTTGGTCATAAGTTATGTTTTTCCTTTGTTGTAACAAGAAATAAATATTTTGATAAAACATAAGAAACGAAGGCCTTATGTTTTTTTTTATTTTTTTGGCGAAAAATTAAGTTTCCCCAATCTTCTCAAAACTCTGGATTCTGAAAGAGGGCCACGACACATGGACCTGGGTGCAAAAATTGAGGCTCTAGACCCTTCCAGAGCTGAGATATTGAAACTTAAAGTTTTGACCAGAAAAAAAATGACAGTGTTACCCCTTATATTTTTTTTCGGGGGGTGAAAAATTAAGTTTCTCCAATCTTCTCAAAACTCTGGATTCTGATAGAGGGCCACGAGACATGGACCTGGGTGCAAAAATTGAGGCTCTAGACCCTTCCAGAGCTGAGATATTGAAACTTAAAGTTTTGACCAGAAAAAAAAATGACAGTGTTACCCCTTATGTTTTTTTTTCGGGGGGTGAAAAATTAAGTTTCTCCAATCTTCTCAAAACTCTGGATTCTGATAGAGGGCCACGAGACATGGACCTGGGTGCAAAAATTGAGGCTCTAGACCCTTCCAGAGCTGAGATATTGAAACTTAAAGTTTTGACCAGAAAAAAAATGACAGTGTTACCCCTTATGTTTTTTTTTTCGGGGGGTGAAAAATTAAGTTTCTCCAATCTTCTCAAAACTCTGGATTCTGATAGAGGGCCACGAGACATGGACCTGGGTGCAAAAATTGAGGCTCTAGACCCTTCCAGAGCTGAGATATTGAAACTTAAAGTTTTGATCAGAAAAAAAAAAAATGACAGTGTTACCCCTTATGTTTTTTTTTCGGCGGGGTAAAAAATTAAGTTTCTCCAATCTTCACAAAACTCTGGATTCTGATAGAGGGCCACGAGACATGGACCTGGGTGCAAAAATTGAGGCTCTAGACCCTTCCAGAGCTGAGATATTGAAACTTAAAGTTTTGACCAGAAAAAAAAATGACAGTGTTACCCCTTATGTTTTTTTTTCGGGGGGTGAAAAATTAAGTTTCTCCAATCTTCTCAAAACTCTGGATTCTGATAGAGGCCCACGAGACATGGACCTGGGTGCAAAATTTGAGGCTCTAGACCCTTCCAGAGCCGAGATATTGAAACTTAAACTTTTGACCAGAGAAAAAAATGACAGTGTTACCCCTTATGTTTTTTTTTTTCGGGGGGTGAAAAATTAAGTTTCTCCAATCTTCTCAAAACTCTGGATTCTGATAGAGGGCCACGAGACATGGACCTGGGTGCAAAAATTGAGGCTCTAGACCTTTCCAGAGCTGAGATATTGAAACTTAAAGTTTTGATCAGAAAAAAAAAATGACAGTGTTACCCCTTATGTTTTTTTTTCGGGGGGTGAAAAATTAAGTTTCTCCAATCTTCACAAAACTCTGGATTCTGATAGAGGGCCACGACACATGGACCTGGGTGCAAAAATTGAGG
Organism: Cyprinella venusta; assembly: GCA_038021265.1. Taxonomy (NCBI): domain Eukaryota; kingdom Metazoa; phylum Chordata; class Actinopteri; order Cypriniformes; family Leuciscidae; genus Cyprinella; species Cyprinella venusta. The sequence continues at coordinate 32,523,936 of CM075873.1, read as the reverse complement.
CTCTAGACCCTTCCAGAGCTGAGATATTGAAACTTAAAGTTTTGACCAGAAAAAAAAAATGACAGTGTTACCCCTTATGTGTTTTTTTTCGGGGGGTGAAAAATTAAGTTTCTCCAATCTTCTCAAAACTCTGGATTCTGATAGAGGGCCACGAGACATGGACCTGGGTGCAAAAATTGAGGCTCTAGACCTTTCCAGAGCTGAGATATTGAAACTTAAAGTTTTGACCAGAAAAAAAAATGACAGTGTTACCCCTTATGTTTTTTTTTACGGGGGGTGAAAAATTAAGTTTCTCCAATCTTCTCAAAACTCTGGATTCTGATAGAGGGCCACGAGACATGGACTTGGGTGCAAAAATTGAGGCTCTAGACCCTTCCAGAGCTGAGATATTGAAACTTAAAGTTTTGATCAGAAAAAAAAAATGACAGTGTTACCCCTTATGTTTTTTTTTCAGGGGGTGAAAAATTAAGTTTCTCCAATCTTCTCAAAACTCTGGATTCTGATAGAGGGCCACGAGACATGGACCTGGGTGCAAAAATTGAGGCTCTAGACCCTTCCAGAGCTGAGATATTGAAACTTAAAGTTTTGACCAGAAAAAAAAATGACAGTGTTACCCCTTATGTTTTTTTTTCGGGGGGTGAAAAATTAAGTTTCTCCAATCTTCTCAAAACTCTGGATTCTGATAGAGGGCCACGAGACATGGACCTGGGTGCAAAAATTGAGGCTCTAGACCCTTCCAGAGCTGAGATATTGAAACTTAAAGTTTTAACCAGAAAAAAAAAAGACAGTGTTACCCCTTATGTTTTTTTTCGGGGGGTGAAAAATTAAGTTTCTCCAATCTTCTCAAAACTCTGGATTCTGATAGAGGGCCACAAGACATGGTCCTGGGTGCAAAAATTGAGGCTCTAGACCCTTCCAGAGCTGAGATATTGAAACTTAAAGTTTTGATCAGAAAAAAAAATGAGTGTTACCCCTTATGTTTTTTTTCGGAGGGTGAAAAATTAAGTTTCTCCAATCTTCTCAAAACTCTGGATTCTGATAGAGGGCCACAAGACATGGTCCTGGGTGCAAAAATTGAGGCTCTAGACCCTTCCAGAGCTGAGATATTGAAACTTAAAGTTTTGACCAGAAAAAAAAATGACAGTGTTACCCCTTATGTTTTTTTTTCGGGGGGTGAAAAATTAAGTTTCTCCAATCTTCTCAAAACTCTGGATTTTGATAGAGGGCCACGAGACATGGACCTGGGTGCAAAAATTGAGGCTCTAGACCCTTCCAGAGCTGAGATATTGAAACTTAAAGTTTTGACCAGAAAAAAAAAAAATGACAGTGTTACCCCTTATGTTTTTTTTTCGGGGGTGAAAAATTAAGTTTCTCCAATCTTCTCAAAACTCTGGATTCTGATAGAGGGCCACGAGACATGGACCTGGGTGCAAAAATTGAGGCTCTAGACCCTTCCAGAGCTGAGATATTGAAACTTAAAGTTTTGACCAGAAAAAAAAATTACAGTGTTACCCCTTATGTTTTTTTTTCGGGGGGTGAAAAATTAAGTTTCTCCAATCTTCTCAAAACTCTGGATTCTGATAGAGGGCCACGAGACATGGACCTGGGTGCAAATATTGAGGCTCTAGACCCTTCCAGAGCTGAGATATTGAAACTTAAAGTTTTGACCAGAAAAAAAATGACAGTGTTACCCCTTATGTTTTTTTTACGGGGGGTGAAAAATTAAGTTTCTCCAATCTTCTCAAAACTCTGGATTCTGATAGAGGGCCACGAGACATGGACTTGGGTGCAAAAATTGAGGCTCTAGACCCTTCCAGAGCTGAGATATTGAAACTTAAAGTTTTGACCAGAAAAAAAAAATGACAGTGTTACCCCTTGTGTTTTTTTTCGGCGGGGTGAAAAATTAAGTTTCTCCAATCTTCTCAAAACTCTGGATTCTGATAGAGGGCCACGAGACATGGACCTGGGTGCAAAAATTGAGGCTCTAGACCCTTCCAGAGCTGAGATATTGAAACTTAAAGTTTTGACCAGAAAAGAAAAAATGACAGTCTTACCCCTTGTGTTTTTTTTCGGGGGGTGAAAAATTAAGTTTCTCCAATCTTCTCAAAACTCTGGATTCTGATAGAGGGCCACGAGACATGGACCTGGGTGCAAAAATTGAGGCTCTAGACCCTTCCAGAGCTGAGATATTGAAACTTAAAGTTTTGACCAGAAAAGAAAAATGACAGTGTTACCCCTTGTGTTTTTTTTCGGGGGGTGAAAAATTAAGTTTCTCCAATCTTCTCAAAACTCTGGATTCTGATAGAGGGCCACGAGACATGGACCTGGGTGCAAAATTTGAGGCTCTAGACCCTTCCAGAGCCGAGATATTGAAACTTAAACTTTTGACCAGAGAAAAAAATGACAGTGTTACCCCTTATGTTTTTTTTTCGGGGGGTGAAAAATTAAGTTTCTCCAATCTTCTCAAAACTCTGGATTCTGATAGAGGGCCACGAGACATGGACCTGGGTGCAAAAATTGAGGCTCTAGACCCTTCCAGAGCTGAGATATTGAAACTTAAAGTTTTGACCAGAAAAAAAAATGACAGTGTTACCCCTTATGTTTTTTTTACGGGGGGTGAAAAATTAAGTGTCTCCAATCTTCTCAAAACTCTGGATTCTGATAGAGGGCCACGAGACATGGACCTGGGTGCAAAAATTGAGGCTCTAGAACTTTCAGAGCTGAGATATTGAAACTTAAAGTTTTGACCAGAAAAGAAAAAATGACAGTGTTACCCCTTGTGTTTTTTTTCGGGGGGTGAAAAATTAAGTTTCTCCAATCTTCTCAAAACTCTGGATTCTGATAGAGGGCCACGAGACATGGACCTGGGTGCAAAAATTGAGGCTCTAGACCCTTCCAGAGCTGAGATATTGAAACTTAAAGTTTTGACCAGAAAAAAAAATGACAGTGTTACCCCTTATGTTTTTTTTTCGGGGGGTGAAAAATTAAGTTTCTCCAATCTTCTCAAAACTCTGGATTCTGGTAGAGGGCCACGAGACATGGACCTGGGTGCAAATATTGAGGCTCTAGACCCTTCCAGAGCTGAGATATTGAAACTTAAAGTTTTGACCAGAAAAAAAAATGACAGTGTTACCCCTTATGTTTTTTTTCGGGGGGTGAAAAATTAAGTTTCTCCAATCTTCTCAAAACTCTGGATTCTGATAGAGGGCCACGAGACATGGACCTGGGTGCAAAAATTGAGGCTCTAGACCCTTCCAGAGCTGAGATATTGAAACTTAAAGTTTTGATCAGAAAAAAAAATGACAGTGTTACCCCTTATGTTTTTTTTCAGGGGGTGAAAAATTAAGTTTCTCCAATCTTCTCAAAACTCTGGATTCTGATAGAGGGCCACGAGACATGGACCTGGGTGCAAAAATTGAGGCTCTAGACCCTTCCAGAGCTGAGATATTGAAACTTAAAGTTTTGATCAGAAAAAAAAATGACAGTGTTACCCCTTATGTTTTTTTTTCAGGGGGTGAAAATTTAAGTTTCTCCAATCTTCACAAAACTCTGGATTCTGATAGAGGGCCACGAGACATGGACCTGTGTGCAAAAATTGAGGCTCTAGACCCTTCCAGAGCTGAGATATTGAAACTTAAAGTTTTGATCAGAAAAAAAAATGAGTGTTACCCCTTATGTTTTTTTTCAGGGGGTGAAAAATTAAGTTTCTCCAATCTTCTCAAAACTCTGGATTCTGATAGAGGGCCACGAGACATGGACCTGGGTGCAAAAATTGAGGCTCTAGACCCTTCCAGAGCTGAGATATTGAAACTTAAAGTTTTGATCAGAAAAAAAAAATGACAGTGTTACCCCTTATGTTTTTTTTTCAGGGGGTGAAAATTTAAGTTTCTCCAATCTTCTCAAAACTCTGGATTCTGATAGAGGGCCACGAGACATGGACCTGGGTGCAAAAATTGAGGCTCTAGACCCTTCCAGAGCTGAGATATTGAAACTTAAAGTTTTGACCAGAAAAAAAAATGACAGTGTTACCCCTTATGTTTTTTTTCGGGGGGTGAAAAATTAAGTTTCTCCAATCTTCACAAAACTCTGGATTCTGATAGAGGGCCACGACACATGGACCTGGGTGCAAAAATTGAGGCTCTAGACCCTTCCAGAGCTGAGATATTGAAACTTAAAGTTTTGACCAGAAAAAAAAATGACAGTGTTACCCCTTATGTTTTTTTTCGGGGGGTGAAAAATTAAGTTTCTCCAATCTTCTCAAAACTCTGGATTCTGATAGAGGGCCACGAGACATGGACCTGGGTGCAAAAATTGAGGCTCTAGACCCTTCCAGAGCTGAGATATTGAAACTTAAAGTTTTGACCAGAAAAAAAAATGACAGTGTTACCCCTTATGTTTTTTTTCGGGGGGTGAAAAATTAAGTTTCTCCAATCTTCTCAAAACTCTGGATTCTGATAGAGGGCCACAAGACATGGTCCTGGGTGCAAAAATTGAGGCTCTAGACCCTTCCAGAGCTGAGATATTGAAACTTAAAGTTTTGACCAGAAAAAAAAAATGACAGTGTTATCCCTTATGTTTTTTTTTCGGGGGGTGAAAAATTAAGTTTCTCCAATCTTCTCAAAACTCTGGATTCTGATAGAGGGCCACAAGACATGGACCTGGGTGCAAAAATTGAGGCTCTAGACCCTTCCAGAGCTGAGATATTGAAACTTCAAGTTTTGACCAGAAAAAAAAAATGACAGTGTTACCCCTTATGTTTTTTTTTCGGGGGGTGAAAAATTAAGTTTCTCCAATCTTCTCAAAACTCTGGATTCTGATAGAGGGCCACGAGACATGGACCTGGGTGCAAAATTTGAGGCTCTAGACCCTTCCAGAGCTGAGATATTGAAACTTAAAGTTTTGATCAGAAAAAAAAATGACAGTGTTACCCCTTATGTTTTTTTTCGGGGGGTGAAAAATTAAGTTTCTCCAATCTTCACAAAACTCTGGATTCTGATAGAGGGCCACGAGACATGGACCTGGGTGCAAAAATTGAGGCTCTAGACCCTTCCAGAGCTGAGATATTGAAACTTAAAGTTTTGACCAGAAAAAAAAATGACAGTGTTACCCCTTATGTTTTTTTTTCGGGGGGTGAAAAATTAAGTTTCTCCAATCTTCTCAAAACTCTGGATTCTGATAGAGGGCCACGAGACATGGACCTGGGTGCAAAAATTGAGGCTCTAGACCCTTCCAGAGCTGAGATATTGAAACTTAAAGTTTTGACCAGTAAAAAAAAAATGACAGTGTTACCCCTTATGTTTTTTTTTTCGGGGGGTGAAAAATTAAGTTTCTCCAATCTTCTCAAAACTCTGGATTCTGATAGAGGGCCACGAGACATGGACCTGGGTGCAAAAATTGAGGCTCTAGACCCTTCCAGAGCTGAGATATTGAAACTTAAAGTTTTGACCAGAAAAAAAAATGACAGTGTTACCCCTTATGTTTTTTTTTCGGGGGGTGAAAAATTAAGTTTCTCCAATATTCTCAAAACTCTGGATTCTGATAGAGGGCCACGAGACATGGACCTGGGTGCAAAAATTGAGGCTCTAGACCCTTCCAGAGCTGAGATATTGAAACTTCAAGTTTTGACCAGAAAAAAAAAATGACAGTGTTACCCCTTATGTTTTTTTTTCGGGGGGTGAAAAATTAAGTTTCTCCAATCTTCTCAAAACTCTGGATTCTGATAGAGGGCCACGAGACATGGACCTGGGTGCAAAAATTGAGGCTCTAGACCCTTCCAGAGCTGAGATATTGAAACTTCAAGTTTTGACCAGAAAAAAAAATGACAGTGTTACCCCTTATGTTTTTTTTTTTCGGGGGGTGAAAAATTAAGTTTCTCCAATCTTCTCAAAACTCTGGATTCTGATAGAGGGCCACGAGACATGGACCTGGGTGCAAAAATTGAGGCTCTAGACCCTTCCAGAGCTGAGATATTGAAACTTAAAGTTTTGATCAGAAAAAAAAATGACAGTGTTACCCCTTATGTTTTTTTTTCGGGGGGTGAAAAATTAAGTTTCTCCAATCTTCTCAAAACTCTGGATTCTGATAGAGGGCCACGAGACATGGACCTGGGTGCAAAAATTGAGGCTCTAGACCCTTCCAGAGCTGAGATATTGAAACTTAAAGTTTTGACCAGTAAAAAAAAATGACAGTGTTACCCCTTATGTTTTTTTTTTCGGGGGGTGAAAAATTAAGTTTCTCCAATCTTCTCAAAACTCTGGATTCTGATAGAGGGCCACGAGACATGGACCTGGGTGCAAAAATTGAGGCTCTAGACCCTTCCAGAGCTGAGATATTGAAACTTAAAGTTTTGACCAGAAAAAAAAAATGACAGTGTTACCCCTTATGTTTTTTTTTCGGGGGGTGAAAAATTAAGTTTCTCCAATATTCTCAAAACTCTGGATTCTGATAGAGGGCCACGAGACATGGACCTGGGTGCAAATATTGAGGCTCTAGACCCTTCCAGAGCTGAGATATTGAAACTTAAAGTTTTGACCAGAAAAAAAAATGACAGTGTTACCCCTTATGTTTTTTTTCGGGGGGTGAAAAATTAAGTTTCTCCAATCTTCTCAAAACTCTGGATTCTGATAGAGGGCCACGAGACATGGACTTGGGTGCAAAAATTGAGGCTCTAGACCCTTCCAGAGCTGAGATATTGAAACTTAAAGTTTTGACCAGAAAAAAAAATGACAGTGTTACCCCTTATGTTTTTTTTTCGGGGGGTGAAAAATTAAGTTTCTCCAATCTTCTCAAAACTCTGGATTCTGATAGAGGGCCATGAGACATGGACCTGGGTGCAAAAATTGAGGCTCTAGAACTTTCCAGAGTTGAGATATTGAAACTTAAAGTTTTGACCAGAAAAGAAAAAATGACAGTGTTACCCCTTATGTTTTTTTTGCGGGGGGTGAAAAATTAAGTTTCTCCAATCTTCTCAAAACTCTGGATTCTGATAGAGGGCCACGAGACATGGACCTGGGTGCAAAAATTGAGGCTCTAGACCCTTCCAGAGCTGAGATATTGAAACTTAAAGTTTTGACCAGAAAAGAAAAAATGACAGTGTTACCCCTTGTGTTTTTTTTCGGGGGGTGAAAAATTAAGTTTCTCCAATCTTCTCAAAACTCTGGATTCTGATAGAGGGCCACGAGACATGGACCTGGGTGCAAAATTTGAGGCTCTAGACCCTTCCAGAGCCGAGATATTGAAACTTAAACTTTTGACCAGAGAAAAAAATGACAGTGTTACCCCTTATGTTTTTTTTTCGGGTGGTGAAAAATTAAGTTTCTCCAATCTTCTCAAAACTCTGGATTCTGATAGAGGGCCATGAGACATGGACCTGGGTGCAAAAATTGAGGCTCTAGAACTTTCCAGAGCTGAGATATTGAAACTTAAAGTTTTGACCAGAAAAGAAAAAATGACAGTGTTACCCCTTATGTTTTTTTTTCGGGGGGTGAAAAATTAAGTTTCTCCAATCTTCTCAAAACTCTGGATTCTGATAGAGGGCCACGAGACATGGACCTGGGTGCAAAAATTGAGGCTCTAGACCCTTCCAGAGCTGAGATATTGAAACTTAAAGTTTTGACCAGAAAAAAAAATGACAGTGTTACCCCTTATGTTTTTTTTTTCGGGGGGTGAAAAATTAAGTTTCTCCAATCTTCTCAAAACTCTGGATTCTGATAGAGGGCCACGAGACATGGACCTGGGTGCAAATATTGAGGCTCTAGACCCTTCCAGAGCTGAGATATTGAAACTTAAAGTTTTGACCAGAAAAAAAAATGACAGTGTTACCCCTTATGTTTTTTTTCGGGGGGTGAAAAATTAAGTTTCTCCAATCTTCTCAAAACTCTGGATTCTGATAGAGGGCCACGAGACATGGACCTGGGTGCAAAAATTGAGGCTCTAGACCCTTCCAGAGCTGAGATATTGAAACTTAAATTTTTGATCAGAAAAAAAAATGACAGTGTTACCCCTTATGTTTTTTTTTCAGGGGGTGAAAAATTAAGTTTCTCCAATCTTCTCAAAACTCTGGATTCTGATAGAGGGCCACGAGACATGGACCTGGGTGCAAATATTGAGGCTCTAGACCCTTCCAGAGCTGAGATATTGAAACTTAAAGTTTTGACCAGAAAAAAAAAAATGACAGTGTTACCCCTTATGTTTTTTTTCGGGGGGTGAAAAATTAAGTTTCTCCAATCTTCTCAAAACTCTGGATTCTGATAGAGGGCCACGAGACATGGACCTGGGTGCAAAAATTGAGGCTCTAGACCCTTCCAGAGCTGAGATATTGAAACTTAAAGTTTTGATCAGAAAAAAAAAATGACAGTGTTACCCCTTATGTTTTTTTTCGGGGGGTGAAAAATTAAGTTTCTCCAATCTTCACAAAACTCTGGATTCTGATAGAGGGCCACGAGACATGGACCTGGGTGCAAAAATTGAGGCTCTAGACCCTTCCAGAGCTGAGATATTGAAACTTAAAGTTTTGACCAGAAAAAAAAAATGACAGTGTTACCCCTTATGTTTTTTTTTCGGGGGGTGAAAAATTAAGTTTCTCCAATCTTCTCAAAACTCTGGATTCTGATAGAGGGCCACGAGACATGGACCTGGGTGCAAAAATTGAGGCTCTAGACCCTTCCAGAGCTGAGATATTGAAACTTAAAGTTTTGACCAGTAAAAAAAAATGACAGTGTTACCCCTTATGTTTTTTTTTTCGGGGGGTGAAAAATTAAGTTTCTCCAATCTTCTCAAAACTCTGGATTCTGATAGAGGGCCACGAGACATGGACCTGGGTGCAAAAATTGAGGCTCTAGACCCTTCCAGAGCTGAGATATTGAAACTTAAAGTTTTGACCAGAAAAAAAAAATGACAGTGTTACCCCTTATGTTTTTTTTTCGGGGGGTGAAAAATTAAGTTTCTCCAATATTCTCAAAACTCTGGATTCTGATAGAGGGCCACGAGACATGGACCTGGGTGCAAATATTGAGGCTCTAGACCCTTCCAGAGCTGAGATATTGAAACTTAAAGTTTTGACCAGAAAAAAAAATGACAGTGTTACCCCTTATGTTTTTTTTCGGGGGGTGAAAAATTAAGTTTCTCCAATCTTCTCAAAACTCTGGATTCTGATAGAGGGCCACGAGACATGGACCTGGGTGCAAAAATTGAGGCTCTAGACCCTTCCAGAGCCGAGATATTGAAACTTAAACTTTTGACCAGAGAAAAAAATGACAGTGTTACCCCTTATGTTTTTTTTTTCGGGGGGTGAAAAATTAAGTTTCTCCAATCTTCTCAAAACTCTGGATTCTGATAGAGGGCCACGAGACATGGACCTGGGTGCAAAAATTGAGGCTCTAGACCCTTCCAGAGCTGAGATATTGAAACTTAAAGTTTTGACCAGAAAAAAAAATGACAGTGTTACCCCTTATGTTTTTTTTACGGGGGGTGAAAAATTAAGTGTCTCCAATCTTCTCAAAACTCTGGATTCTGATAGAGGGCCACGAGACATGGACTTGGGTGCAAAAATTGAGGCTCTAGACCCTTCCAGAGCTGAGATATTGAAACTTAAAGTTTTGACCAGAAAAAAAAATGACAGTGTTACCCCTTATGTTTTTTTTTCGGGGGGTGAAAAATTAAGTTTCTCCAATCTTCTCAAAACTCTGGATTCTGATAGAGGGCCATGAGACATGGACCTGGGTGCAAAAATTGAGGCTCTAGAACTTTCCAGAGTTGAGATATTGAAACTTAAAGTTTTGACCAGAAAAGAAAAAATGACAGTGTTACCCCTTATGTTTTTTTTGCGGGGGGTGAAAAATTAAGTTTCTCCAATCTTCTCAAAACTCTGGATTCTGATAGAGGGCCACGAGACATGGACCTGGGTGCAAAAATTGAGGCTCTAGACCCTTCCAGAGCTGAGATATTGAAACTTAAAGTTTTGACCAGAAAATAAAAAATGACAGTGTTACCCCTTGTGTTTTTTTTCGGGGGGTGAAAAATTAAGTTTCTCCAATCTTCTCAAAACTCTGGATTCTGATAGAGGGCCACGAGACATGGACCTGGGTGCAAAATTTGAGGCTCTAGACCCTTCCAGAGCCGAGATATTGAAACTTAAACTTTTGACCAGAGAAAAAAATGACAGTGTTACCCCTTATGTTTTTTTTTCGGGGGGTGAAAAATTAAGTTTCTCCAATCTTCTCAAAACTCTGGATTCTGATAGAGGGCCATGAGACATGGACCTGGGTGCAAAAATTGAGGCTCTAGAACTTTCCAGAGCTGAGATATTGAAACTTAAAGTTTTGACCAGAAAAGAAAAAATGACAGTGTTACCCCTTATGTTTTTTTTTCGGGGGGTGAAAAATTAAGTTTCTCCAATCTTCTCAAAACTCTGGATTCTGATAGAGGGCCACGAGACATGGACCTGGGTGCAAAAATTGAGGCTCTAGACCCTTCCAGAGCTGAGATATTGAAACTTAAAGTTTTGACCAGAAAAAAAAATGACAGTGTTACCCCTTATGTTTTTTTTTTCGGGGGGTGAAAAATTAAGTTTCTCCAATCTTCTCAAAACTCTGGATTCTGATAGAGGGCCACGAGACATGGACCTGGGTGCAAATATTGAGGCTCTAGACCCTTCCAGAGCTGAGATATTGAAACTTAAATTTTTGATCAGAAAAAAAAATGACAGTGTTACCCCTTATGTTTTTTTTTCAGGGGGTGAAAAATTAAGTTTCTCCAATCTTCTCAAAACTCTGGATTCTGATAGAGGGCCACGAGACATGGACCTGGGTGCAAATATTGAGGCTCTAGACCCTTCCAGAGCTGAGATATTGAAACTTAAAGTTTTGACCAGAAAAAAAAATGACAGTGTTACCCCTTATGTTTTTTTTCGGGGGGTGAAAAATTAAGTTTCTCCAATCTTCTCAAAACTCTGGATTCTGATAGAGGGCCACGAGACATGGACCTGGGTGCAAAAATTGAGGCTCTAGACCCTTCCAGAGCTGAGATATTGAAACTTAAAGTTTTGACCAGAAAAAAAAATGACAGTGTTACCCCTTATGTTTTTTTTCGGGGGGTGAAAAATTAAGTTTCTCCAATCTTCTCAAAACTCTGGATTCTGATAGAGGGCCACGAGACATGGACCTGGGTGCAAAAATTGAGGCTCTAGACCCTTCCAGAGCTGAGATATTGAAACTTAAAGTTTTGACCAGAAAAAAAATGACAGTGTTACCCCTTATGTTTTTTTTCGGGGGGTGAAAAATTAAGTTTCTCCAATCTTCTCAAAACTCTGGATTCTGATAGAGGGCCACAAGACATGGTCCTGGGTGCAAAAATTGAGGCTCTAGACCCTTCCAGAGCTGAGATATTGAAACTTAAAGTTTTGATCAGAAAAAAAAATGACAGTGTTACCCCTTATGTTTTTTTTCGGGGGGTGAAAAATTAAGTTTCTCCAATCTTCACAAAACTCTGGATTCTGATAGAGGGCCACGAGACATGGACCTGGGTGCAAAAATTGAAGCTCTAGACCCTTCCAGAGCTGAGATATTGAAACTTAAAGTTTTGACCAGAAAAAAAAATGACAGTGTTACCCCTTATGTTTTTTTTTCGGGGGGTGAAAAATTAAGTTTCTCCAATCTTCTCAAAATTCTGGATTCTGATAGAGGGCCACGAGACATGGACCTGGGTGCAAAAATTGAGGCTCTAGAACTTTCCAGAGCTGAGATATTGAAACTTAAAGTTTTGACCAGAAAAGAAAAAATGACAGTGTTACCCCTTGTGTTTTTTTTCGGGGGGTGAAAAATTAAGTTTCTCCAATCTTCTCAAAACTCTGGATTCTGATAGAGGGCCATGAGACATGGACCTGGGTGCAAAAATTGAGGCTCTAGAACTTTCCAGAGCTGAGATATTGAAACTTAAAGTTTTGACCAGAAAAGAAAAAATGACAGTGTTACCCCTTGTGTTTTTTTTCGGGGGGTGAAAAATTAAGTTTCTCCAATCTTCTCAAAACTCTGGATTCTGATAGAGGGCCACGAGACATGGACCTGGGTGCAAAAATTGAGGCTCTAGACCCTTCCAGAGCTGAGATATTGAAACTTAAAGTTTTGACCAGTAAAAAAAAAATGACTGTGTTACCCCTTATGTTTTTTTTTTCGGGGGGTGAAAAATTAAGTTTCTCCAATCTTCTCAAAACTCTGGATTCTGATAGAGGGCCACGAGACATGGACCTGGGTGCAAAAATTGAGGCTCTAGACCCTTCCAGAGCTGAGATATTGAAACTTAAAGTTTTGACCAGAAAAAAAAATGACAGTGTTACCCCTTATGTTTTTTTTTTTCGGGGGGTGAAAAATTAAGTTTCTCCAATCTTCTCAAAACTCTGGATTCTGATAGAGGGCCACGAGACATGGACCTGGGTGCAAATATTGAGGCTCTAGACCCTTCCAGAGCTGAGATATTGAAACTTAAAGTTTTGACCAGAAAAAAAAATGACAGTGTTACCCCTTATGTTTTTTTTCGGGGGGTGAAAAATTAAGTTTCTCCAATCTTCTCAAAACTCTGGATTCTGATAGAGGGCCACGAGACATGGACCTGGGTGCAAAAATTGAGGCTCTAGACCCTTCCAGAGCTGAGATATTGAAACTTAAAGTTTTGATCAGAAAAAAAAATGACAGTGTTACCCCTTATGTTTTTTTTTCAGGGGGTGAAAAATTAAGTTTCTCCAATCTTCTCAAAACTCTGGATTCTGATAGAGGGCCACGAGACATGGACCTGGGTGCAAAAATTGAGGCTCTAGACCCTTCCAGAGCTGAGATATTGAAACTTAAAGTTTTGATCAGAAAAAAAAATGACAGTGTTACCCCTTATGTTTTTTTTCAGGGGGTGAAAAATTAAGTTTCTCCAATCTTCTCAAAACTCTGGATTCTGATAGAGGGCCACGAGACATGGACCTGGGTGCAAAAATTGAGGCTCTAGACCCTTCCAGAGCTGAGATATTGAAACTTAAAGTTTTGATCAGAAAAAAAAAATGACAGTGTTACCCCTTATGTTTTTTTTTCAGGGGGTGAAAATTTAAGTTTCTCCAATCTTCTCAAAACTCTGGATTCTGATAGAGGGCCACGAGACATGGACCTGGGTGCAAAAATTGAGGCTCTAGACCCTTCCAGAGCTGAGATATTGAAACTTAAAGTTTTGACCAGAAAAAAAAATGACAGTGTTACCCCTTATGTTTTTTTTCGGGGGGTGAAAAATTAAGTTTCTCCAATCTTCTCAAAACTCTGGATTCTGATAGAGGGCCACGAGACATGGACCTGGGTGCAAAAATTGAGGCTCTAGACCCTTCCAGAGCTGAGATATTGAAACTTAAAGTTTTGATCAGAAAAAAATGACAGTGTTACCCCTTATGTTTTTTTTTCGGGGGGTGAAAAATTAAGTTTCTCCAATCTTCACAAAACTCTGGATTCTGATAGAGGGCCACGACACATGGACCTGGGTGCAAAAATTGAGGCTCTAGACCCTTCCAGAGCTGAGATATTGAAACTTAAAGTTTTGACCAGAAAAAAAAATGACAGTGTTACCCCTTATGTTTTTTTTCGGGGGGTGAAAAATTAAGTTTCTCCAATCTTCTCAAAACTCTGGATTCTGATAGAGGGCCACGAGACATGGACCTGGGTGCAAAAATTGAGGCTCTAGACCCTTCCAGAGCTGAGATATTGAAACTTAAAGTTTTGACCAGAAAAAAAAATGACAGTGTTACCCCTTATGTTTTTTTTTCGGGGGGTGAAAAATTAAGTTTCTCCAATCTTCTCAAAACTCTGGATTCTGATAGAGGGCCACAAGACATGGTCCTGGGTGCAAAAATTGAGGCTCTAGACCCTTCCAGAGCTGAGATATTGAAACTTAAAGTTTTGACCAGAAAAAAAAAATGACAGTGTTATCCCTTATGTTTTTTTTTCGGGGGGTGAAAAATTAAGTTTCTCCAATCTTCTCAAAACTCTGGATTCTGATAGAGGGCCACGAGACATGGACCTGGGTGCAAAAATTGAGGCTCTAGACCCTTCCAGAGCTGAGATATTGAAACTTCAAGTTTTGACCAGAAAAAAAAAATGACAGTGTTACCCCTTATGTTTTTTTTTTCGGGGGGTGAAAAATTAAGTTTCTCCAATCTTCTCAAAACTCTGGATTCTGATAGAGGGCCACGAGACATGGACCTGGGTGCAAAATTTGAGGCTCTAGACCCTTCCAGAGCTGAGATATTGAAACTTAAAGTTTTGATCAGAAAAAAAAATGACAGTGTTACCCCTTATGTTTTTTTTCGGGGGGTGAAAAATTAAGTTTCTCCAATCTTCACAAAACTCTGGATTCTGATAGAGGGCCACGAGACATGGACCTGGGTGCAAAAATTGAGGCTCTAGACCCTTCCAGAGCTGAGATATTGAAACTTAAAGTTTTGACCAGAAAAAAAAATGACAGTGTTACCCCTTATGTTTTTTTTTTCGGGGGGTGAAAAATTAAGTTTCTCCAATCTTCTCAAAACTCTGGATTCTGATAGAGGGCCACGAGACATGGACCTGGGTGCAAAATTTGAGGCTCTAGACCCTTCCAGAGCTGAGATATTGAAACTTAAAGTTTTGATCAGAAAAAAAATGACAGTGTTACCCCTTATGTTTTTTTTCGGGGGGTGAAAAATTAAGTTTCTCCAATCTTCACAAAACTCTGGATTCTGATAGAGGGCCACGAGACATGGTCCTGGGTGCAAAAATTGAGGCTCTAGACCCTTCCAGAGCTGAGATATTGAAACTTAAAGTTTTGACCAGAAAAAAAAATGACAGTGTTACCCCTTATGTTTTTTTTCGGGGGGTGAAAAATTAAGTTTCTCCAATCTTCTCAAAACTCTGGATTCTGATAGAGGGCCACGAGACATGGACCTGGGTGCAAAAATTGAGGCTCTAGACCCTTCCAGAGCTGAGATATTGAAACTTAAAGTTTTAACCAGAAAAAAAAATGACAGTGTTACCCCTTATGTTTTTTTTCGGGGGGTGAAAAATTAAGTTTCTCCAATCTTCTCAAAACTCTGGATTCTGATAGAGGGCCACGAGACATGGACCTGGGTGCAAAAATTGAGGCTCTAGACCCTTCCAGAGCTGAGATATTGAAACTTAAAGTTTTGACCAGAAAAAAAGAATGACAGTGTTACCCCTTATGTTTTTTTTTCGGGGGGTTAAAAATTAAGTTTCTCCAATCTTCTCAAAACGCTGGATTCTGATAGAGGGCCACGAGACATGGACCTGGGTGCAAAATTTGAGGCTCTAGACCCTTCCAGAGCTGAGATATTGAAACTTAAAGTTTTGATCAGAAAAAAAATGACAGTGTTACCCCTTATGTTTTTTTTCGGGGGGTGAAAAATTAAGTTTCTCCAATCTTCACAAAACTCTGGATTCTGATAGAGGGCCACGAGACATGGTCCTGGGTGCAAAAATTGAGGCTCTAGACCCTTCCAGAGCTGAGATATTGAAACTTAAAGTTTTGACCAGAAAAAAAAATGACAGTGTTACCCCTTATGTTTTTTTTCGGGGGGTGAAAAATTAAGTTTCTCCAATCTTCTCAAAACTCTGGATTCTGATAGAGGGCCACGAGACATGGACCTGGGTGCAAAAATTGAGGCTCTAGACCCTTCCAGAGCTGAGATATTGAAACTTAAAGTTTTAACCAGAAAAAAAAATGACAGTGTTACCCCTTATGTTTTTTTTCGGGGGGTGAAAAATTAAGTTTCTCCAATCTTCTCAAAACTCTGGATTCTGATAGAGGGCCACGAGACATGGACCTGGGTGCAAAAATTGAGGCTCTAGACCCTTCCAGAGCTGAGATATTGAAACTTAAAGTTTTGACCAGAAAAAAAGAATGACAGTGTTACCCCTTATGTTTTTTTTTCGGGGGGTTAAAAATTAAGTTTCTCCAATCTTCTCAAAACGCTGGATTCTGATAGAGGGCCACGAGACATGGACCTGGGTGCAAAAATTTAGGCTCTAGACCCTTCCAGAGCTGAGATATTGAAACTTAAAGTTTTGACCAGAAAAAAAAATTACAGTGTTACCCCTTATGTTTTTTTTCGGGGGGTGAAAAATTAAGTTTCTCCAATCTTCTCAAAACTCTGGATTCTGATAGAGGGCCACGAGACATGGACCTGGGTGCAAAAATTGAGGCTCTAGACCCTTCCAGAGCTGAGATATTGAAACTTAAAGTTTTGACCAGAAAAAAAAAATGACAGTGTTACCCCTTATGTTTTTTTTCGGGGGGTGAAAAATTAAGTTTCTCCAATCTTCTCAAAACTCTGGATTCTGATAGAGGGCCACGAGACATGGACCTGGGTGCAAAAATTGAGGCTCTAGACCCTTCCAGAGCTGAGATATTGAAACTTAAAGTTTTGACCAGAAAAAAAATGACAGTATTACCCCTTATGTTTTTTTTTTCGGGGGGTGAAAAATTAAGTTACTCCAATCTTCTCAAAACTCTGGATTCTGATAGAGGGCCACGAGACATGGACCTGGGTGCAAAAATTGAGGCTCTAGACCCTTCCAGAGCTGAGATATTGAAACTTAAAGTTTTGACCAGAAAAAAAAATGACAGTGTTACCCCTTATGTTTTTTTTCGGGGGGTGAAAAATTAAGTTTCTCCAATCTTCTCAAAACTCTGGATTCTGATAGAGGGCCACAAGACATGGACCTGGGTGCAAAAATTGAGGCTCTAGACCCTTCCAGAGCTGAGATATTGAAACTTAAAGTTTTGATCAGAAAAAAAATATGACAGTGTTACCCCTTATGTTTTTTTTTCGGGGGGTGAAAAATTAAGTTTCTCCAATCTTCACAAAACTCTGGATTCTGATAGAGGGCCACGAGACATGGACCTGGGTGCAAAAATTGAGGCTCTAGACCCTTCCAGAGCTGAGATATTGAAACTTAAAGTTTTGACCAGAAAAAAAATGACAGTGTTACCCCTTGTGTTTTTTTCGGGGGGTGAAAAATTAAGTTTCTCCAATCTTCTCAAAACTCTGGATTCTGATAGAGGGCCACGAGACATGGACCTGGGTGCAAAAATTGAGGCACTAGACCCTTCCAGAGCTGAGATATTGAAACTTAAAGTTTTGACCAGAAAAAAAAATGACAGTGTTACCCCTTATGTTTTTTTTTCGGGGGGTGAAAAATTAAGTTTCTCCAATCTTCACAAAACTCTGGATTCTGATAGAGGGCCACGACACATGGACCTGGGTGCAAAAATTGAGGCTCTAGACCCTTCCAGAGCTGAGATATTGAAACTTAAAGTTTTGACCAGAAAAAAAAAATGACAGTGTTACCCCTTATGTTTTTTTTTCGGGGGGTGAAAAATTAAGTTTCTCCAATCTTCTCAAAACTCTGGATTCTGATAGAGGGCCACGAGACATGGACCTGGGTGCAAAAATTGAGGCTCTAGACCCTTCCAGAGCTGAGATATTGAAACTTAAAGTTTTGACCAGAAAAAAAAATGACAGTGTTACCCCTTATGTTTTTTTTCGGGGGGTGAAAAATTAAGTTTCTCCAATCTTCTCAAAACTCTGGATTCTGATAGAGGGCCACGAGACATGGACCTGGGTGCAAAAATTGAGGCTCTAGACCCTTCCAGAGCTGAGATATTGAAACTTAAAGTTTTGATCAGAAAAAAAATGACAGTGTTACCCCTTATGTTTTTTTTTCGGGGGGTGAAAAATTAAGTTTCTCCAATCTTCACAAAACTCTGGATTCTGATAGAGGGCCACGACACATGGACCTGGGTGCAAAAATTGAGGCTCTAGACCCTTCCAGAGCTGAGATATTGAAACTTAAAGTTTTGACCAGAAAAAAAAATGACAGTGTTACCCCTTATGTTTTTTTTCGGGGGGTGAAAAATTAAGTTTCTCCAATCTTCTCAAAACTCTGGATTCTGATAGAGGGCCAAGAGACATGGACCTGGGTGCAAAAATTGAGGCTCTAGACCCTTCCAGAGCTGAGATATTGAAACTTAAAGTTTTGACCAGAAAAAAAAATGACAGTGTTACCCCTTATGTTTTTTTTCGGGGGGTGAAAAATTAAGTTTCTCCAATCTTCTCAAAACTCTGGATTCTGATAGAGGGCCACAAGACATGGTCCTGGGTGCAAAAATTGAGGCTCTAGACCCTTCCAGAGCTGAGATATTGAAACTTAAAGTTTTGACCAGAAAAAAAAAATGACAGTGTTATCCCTTATGTTTTTTTTTCGGGGGGTGAAAAATTAAGTTTCTCCAATCTTCTCAAAACTCTGGATTCTGATAGAGGGCCACGAGACATGGACCTGGGTGCAAAAATTGAGGCTCTAGACCCTTCCAGAGCTGAGATATTGAAACTTCAAGTTTTGACCAGAAAAAAAAAATGACAGTGTTACCCCTTATGTTTTTTTTTCGGGGGGTGAAAAATTAAGTTTCTCCAATCTTCTCAAAACTCTGGATTCTGATAGAGGGCCACGAGACATGGACCTGGGTGCAAAATTTGAGGCTCTAGACCCTTCCAGAGCTGAGATATTGAAACTTAAAGTTTTGATCAGAAAAAAAATGACAGTGTTACCCCTTATGTTTTTTTTCGGGGGGTGAAAAATTAAGTTTCTCCAATCTTCACAAAACTCTGGATTCTGATAGAGGGCCACGAGACATGGACCTGGGTGCAAAAATTGAGGCTCTAGAACTTTCCAGAGCTGAGATATTGAAACTTAAAGTTTTGACCAGAAAAAAAAATGACAGTGTTACCCCTTATGTTTTTTTTCGGGGGGTGAAAAATTAAGTTTCTCCAATCTTCTCAAAACTCTGGATTCTGATAGAGGGCCACGAGACATGGACCTGGGTGCAAAAATTGAGGCTCTAGACCCTTCCAGAGCTGAGATATTGAAACTTAAAGTTTTGATCAGAAAAAAAAAATGACAGTGTTACCCCTTATGTTTTTTTTTCGGGGGGTGAAAAATTAAGTTTCTCCAATCTTCACAAAACTCTGGATTCTGATAGAGGGCCACGACACATGGACCTGGGTGCAAAAATTGAGGCTCTAGACCCTTCCAGAGCTGAGATATTGAAACTTAAAGTTTTGACCAGAAAAAAAAAATGACAGTGTTACCCCTTATGTTTTTTTTTCGGGGGGTGAAAAATTAAGTTTCTCCAATCTTCTCAAAACTCTGGATTCTGATAGAGGGCCACGAGACATGGACCTGGGTGCAAAAATTGAGGCTCTAGAACTTTCCAGAGCTGAGATATTGAAACTTAAAATTTTGACCAGAAAAGAAAAAATGACAGTGTTACCCCTTTTGTTTTTTTCGGGGGGTGAAAAATTAAGTTTCTCCAATCTTCTCAAAACTCTGGATTCTGATAGAGGGCCACGAGACATGGACCTGGGTGCAAAAATTGAGGCTCTAGAACCTTCCAGAGCTGAGATATTGAAACTTAAAGTTTTGACCAGAAAAAAAAATGACAGTGTTACCCCTTATGTTTTTTTTTCGGGGGGTGAAAAATTAAGTTTCTCCAATCTTCTCAAAACTCTGGATTCTGATAGAGGGCCACAAGACATGGTCCTGGGTGCAAAAATTGAGGCTCTAGACCCTTCCAGAGCTGAGATATTGAAACTTAAAGTTTTGACCAGAAAAAAAAATGACAGTGTTACCCCTTATGTTTTTTTTTTCGGGGGGTGAAAAATTAAGTTTCTCCAATCTTCTCAAAACTCTGGATTCTGATAGAGGGCCACGAGACATGGACCTGGGTGCAAAAATTGAGGCTCTAGACCCTTCCAGAGCTGAGATATTGAAACTTAAAGTTTTAACCAGAAAAAAAAATGACAGTGTTACCCCTTATGTTTTTTTTCGGGGGGTGAAAAATTAAGTTTCTCCAATCTTCTCAAAACTCTGGATTCTGATAGAGGGCCACGAGACATGGACCTGGGTGCAAAAATTGAGGCTCTAGACCCTTCCAGAGCTGAGATATTGAAACTTAAAGTTTTGACCAGAAAAAAAAATGACAGTGTTACCCCTTATGTTTTTTTTTCGGGGGGTTAAAAATTAAGTTTATCCAATCTTCTCAAAACACTGGATTCTGATAGAGGGCCACGAGACATGGACCTGGGTGCAAAAATTGAGGCTCTAGACCCTTCCAGAGCTGAGATATTGAAACTTAAAGTTTTGACCAGAAAAAAAAATTACAGTGTTACCCCTTATGTTTTTTTTCGGGGGGTGAAAAATTAAGTTTCTCCAATCTTCTCAAAACTCTGGATTCTGATAGAGGGCCACGAGACATGGACCTGGGTGCAAAAATTGAGGCTCTAGACCCTTCCAGAGCTGAGATATTGAAACTTAAAGTTTTGACCAGAAAAAAAAAAATGACAGTGTTACCCCTTATGTTTTTTTTCGGGGGGTGAAAAATTAAGTTTCTCCAATCTTCTCAAAACTCTGGATTCTGATAGAGGGCCACGAGACATGGACCTGGGTGCAAAAATTGAGGCTCTAGACCCTTCCAGAGCTGAGATATTGAAACTTAAAGTTTTGACCAGAAAAAAAAATGACAGTGTTACCCCTTATGTTTTTTTTCGGGGGGTGAAAAATTAAGTTTCTCCAATCTTCTCAAAACTCTGGATTCTGATAGAGGGCCACGAGACATGGACCTGGGTGCAAAAATTGAGGCTCTAGACCCTTCCAGAGCTGAGATATTGAAACTTAAAGTTTTGACCAGAAAAAAAATGACAGTGTTACCCCTTATGTTTTTTTTTTCGGGGGGTGAAAAATTAAGTTTCTCCAATCTTCTCAAAACTCTGGACTCTGATAGAGGGCCACGAGACATGGACCTGGGTGCAAAAATTGAGGCTCTAGACCCTTCCAGAGCTGAGATATTGAAACTTAAAGTTTTGACCAGAAAAAAAATGACAGTGTTACCCCTTATGTTTTTTTTCGGGGGGTGAAAAATTAAGTTTCTCCAATCTTCTCAAAACTCTGGATTCTGATAGAGGGCCACGAGACATGGACCTGGGTGCAAAAATTGAGGCTCTAGACCCTTCCAGAGCTGAGATATTGAAACTTAAAGTTTTGACCAGAAAAAAAATGACAGTGTTACCCCTTATGTTTTTTTTTTCGGGGGGGTGAAAAATTAAGTTTCTCCAATCTTCTCAAAACTCTGGATTCTGATAGAGGGCCACGAGACATGGACCTGGGTGCAAAAATTGAGGCTCTAGACCCTTCCAGAGCTGAGATATTGAAACTTAAAGTTTTGACCAGAAAAAAAATGACAGTGTTACCCCTTATGTTTTTTTTCGGGGGGTGAAAAATTAAGTTTCTCCAATCTTCTCAAAACTCTGGATTCTGATAGAGGGCCACGAGACATGGACCTGGGTGCAAAAATTGAGGCTCTAGACCCTTCCAGAGCTGAGATATTGAAACTTAAAGTTTTGACCAGAAAAAAAAATGACAGTGTTACCCCTTATGTTTTTTTTCGGGGGGTGAAAAATTAAGTTTCTCCAATCTTCTCAAAACTCTGGATTCTGATAGAGGGCCACAAGACATGGACCTGGGTGCAAAAATTGAGGCTCTAGACCCTTCCAGAGCTGAGATATTGAAACTTAAAGTTTTGATCAGAAAAAAAAATGACAGTGTTACCCCTTATGTTTTTTTTTCGGGGGGTGAAAAATTAAGTTTCTCCAATCTTCACAAAACTCTGGATTCTGATAGAGGGCCACGAGACATGGACCTGGGTGCAAAAATTGAGGCTCTAGACCCTTCCAGAGCTGAGATATTGAAACTTAAAGTTTTGACCAGAAAAAAAAATGACAGTGTTACCCCTTGTGTTTTTTTCGGGGGGTGAAAAATTAAGTTTCTCCAATCTTCTCAAAACTCTGGATTCTGATAGAGGGCCACGAGACATGGACCTGGGTGCAAAAATTGAGGCACTAGACCCTTCCAGAGCTGAGATATTGAAACTTAAAGTTTTGACCAGAAAAAAAAAATGACAGTGTTACCCCTTATGTTTTTTTTTCGGGGGGTGAAAAATTAAGTTTCTCCAATCTTCTCAAAACTCTGGATTCTGATAGAGGGCCACGAGACATGGACCTGGGTGCAAAAATTGAGGCTCTAGAACTTTCCAGAGCTGAGATATTGAAACTTAAAATTTTGACCAGAAAAGAAAAAATGACAGTGTTACCCCTTGTGTTTTTTTCGGGGGGTGAAAAATTAAGTTTCTCCAATCTTCTCAAAACTCTGGATTCTGATAGAGGGCCACGAGACATGGACCTGGGTGCAAAAATTGAGGCTCTAGACCCTTCCAGAGCTGAGATATTGAAACTTAAAGTTTTGACCAGAAAAAAAAATGACATTGTTACCCCTTATGTTTTTTTTTCGGGGGGTGAAAAATTAAGTTTCTCCAATCTTCTCAAAACTCTGGATTCTGATAGAGGGCCACAAGACATGGTCCTGGGTGCAAAAATTGAGGCTCTAGACCCTTCCAGAGCTGAGATATTGAAACTTAAAGTTTTGACCAGAAAAAAAAATGACAGTGTTACCCCTTATGTTTTTTTTCGGGGGGTGAAAAATTAAGTTTCTCCAATCTTCTCAAAACTCTGGATTCTGATAGAGGGCCACGAGACATGGACCTGGGTGCAAAAATTGAGGCTCTAGACCCTTCCAGAGCTGAGATATTGAAACTTAAAGTTTTAACCAGAAAAAAAAATGACAGTGTTACCCCTTATGTTTTTTTTCGGGGGGTGAAAAATTAAGTTTCTCCAATCTTCTCAAAACTCTGGATTCTGATAGAGGGCCACGAGACATGGACCTGGGTGCAAAAATTGAGGCTCTAGACCCTTCCAGAGCTGAGATATTGAAACTTAAAGTTTTGACCAGAAAAAAAAAATGACAGTGTTACCCCTTATGTTTTTTTTCGGGGGGTGAAAAATTAAGTTTCTCCAATCTTCTCAAAACTCTGGATTCTGATAGAGGGCCACGAGACATGGACCTGGGTGCAAAAATTGAGGCTCTAGACCCTTCCAGAGCTGAGATATTGAAACTTAAAGTTTTGACCAGAAAAAAAAATGACAGTGTTACCCCTTATGTTTTTTTTCGGGGGGTGAAAAATTAAGTTTCTCCAATCTTCTCAAAACTCTGGATTCTGATAGAGGGCCACGAGACATGGACCTGGGTGCAAAAATTGAGGCTCTAGACCCTTCCAGAGCTGAGATATTGAAACTTAAAGTTTTGACCAGAAAAAAAAATGACAGTGTTACCCCTTATGTTTTTTTTTCGGGGGGTGAAAAATTAAGTTTCTCCAATCTTCTCAAAACTCTGGACTCTGATAGAGGGCCACGAGACATGGACCTGGGTGCAAAAATTGAGGCTCTAGACCCTTCCAGAGCTGAGATATTGAAACTTAAAGTTTTGACCAGAAAAAAAAAAATGACAGTGTTACCCCTTATGTTTTTTTTCGGGGGGTGAAAAATTAAGTTTCTCCAATCTTCTCAAAACTCTGGATTCTGATAGAGGGCCACGAGACATGGACCTGGGTGCAAAAATTGAGGCTCTAGACCCTTCCAGAGCTGAGATATTGAAACTTAAAGTTTTGACCAAAAAAAAAAATGACAGTGTTACCCCTTATGTTTTTTTTTTTTCGGGGGGTGAAAAATTAAGTTTCTCCAATCTTCTCAAAACTCTGGATTCTGATAGAGGGCCACGAGACATGGACCTGGGTGCAAAAATTGAGGCTCTAGACCCTTCCAGAGCTGAGATATTGAAACTTAAAGTTTTGACCAGAAAAAAAAATGACAGTGTTACCCCTTATGTTTTTTTTCGGGGGGTGAAAAATTAAGTTTCTCCAATCTTCTCAAAACTCTGGATTCTGATAGAGGGCCACGAGACATGGACCTGGGTGCAAAAATTGAGGCTCTAGACCCTTCCAGAGCTGAGATATTGAAACTTAAAGTTTTGACCAGAAAAAAAAAATGACAGTGTTACCCCTTATGTTTTTTTTCGGGGGGTGAAAAAATAAGTTTCTCCAATCTTCTCAAAACTCTGGATTCTGATAGAGGGCCACAAGACATGGACCTGGGTGCAAAAATTGAGGCTCTAGACCCTTCCAGAGCTGAGATATTGAAACTTAAAGTTTTGATCAGAAAAAAAAAATGACAGTGTTACCCCTTATGTTTTTTTTTCGGGGGGTGAAAAATTAAGTTTCTCCAATCTTCACAAAACTCTGGATTCTGATAGAGGGCCACGAGACATGGACCTGGGTGCAAAAATTGAGGCTCTAGACCCTTCCAGAGCTGAGATATTGAAACTTAAAGTTTTGACCAGAAAAAAAAATGACAGTGTTACCCCTTGTGTTTTTTTCGGGGGGTGAAAAATTAAGTTTCTCCAATCTTCTCAAAACTCTGGATTCTGATAGAGGGCCACGAGACATGGACCTGGGTGCAAAAATTGAGGCACTAGACCCTTCCAGAGCTGAGATATTGAAACTTAAAGTTTTGACCAGAAAAAAAAAATGACAGTGTTACCCCTTATGTTTTTTTTCGGGGGGTGAAAAATTAAGTTTCTCCAATCTTCTCAAAACTCTGGATTCTGATAGAGGGCCACGAGACATGGACCTGGGTGCAAAATTTGAGGCTCTAGACCCTTCCAGAGCTGAGATATTGAAACTTAAAGTTTTGACCAGAAAAAAAAAATGACAGTGTTACCCCTTATGTTTTTTTTCGGGGGGTGAAAAATTAAGTTTCTCCAATCTTCTCAAAACTCTGGATTCTGATAGAGGGCCACGAGACATGGACCTGGGTGCAAAAATTGAGGCTCTAGACCCTTCCAGAGCTGAGATATTGAAACTTCAAGTTTTGACCAGAAAAAAAGAATGACAGTGTTACCCCTTATGTTTTTTTTTCGGGGGGTTAAAAATTAAGTTTCTCCAATCTTCTCAAAACGCTGGATTCTGATAGAGGGCCACGAGACATGGACCTGGGTGCAAAAATTTAGGCTCTAGACCCTTCCAGAGCTGAGATATTGAAACTTAAAGTTTTGACCAGAAAAAAAAATTACAGTGTTACCCCTTATGTTTTTTTTCGGGGGGTGAAAAATTAAGTTTCTCCAATCTTCTCAAAACTCTGGATTCTGATAGAGGGCCACGAGACATGGACCTGGGTGCAAAAATTGAGGCTCTAGACCCTTCCAGAGCTGAGATATTGAAACTTAAAGTTTTGACCAGAAAAAAAAAATGACAGTGTTACCCCTTATGTTTTTTTTCGGGGGGTGAAAAATTAAGTTTCTCCAATCTTCTCAAAACTCTGGATTCTGATAGAGGGCCACGAGACATGGACCTGGGTGCAAAAATTGAGGCTCTAGACCCTTCCAGAGCTGAGATATTGAAACTTAAAGTTTTGACCAGAAAAAAAAATGACAGTGTTACCCCTTATGTTTTTTTTCGGGGGGTGAAAAATTAAGTTTCTCCAATCTTCTCAAAACTCTGGATTCTGATAGAGGGCCACGAGACATGGACCTGGGTGCAAAAATTGAGGCTCTAGACCCTTCCAGAGCTGAGATATTGAAACTTAAAGTTTTGACCAGAAAAAAAAAATGACAGTGTTACCCCTTATGTTTTTTTTTCGGGGGGTGAAAAATTAAGTTTCTCCAATCTTCTCAAAACTCTGGACTCTGATAGAGGGCCACGAGACATGGACCTGGGTGCAAAAATTGAGGCTCTAGACCCTTCCAGAGCTGAGATATTGAAACTTAAAGTTTTGACCAGAAAAAAAAATGACAGTGTTACCCCTTATGTTTTTTTTCGGGGGGTGAAAAATTAAGTTTCTCCAATCTTCTCAAAACTCTGGATTCTGATAGAGGGCCACGAGACATGGACCTGGGTGCAAAAATTGAGGCTCTAGACCCTTCCAGAGCTGAGATATTGAAACTTAAAGTTTTGACCAAAAAAAAAAATGACAGTGTTACCCCTTATGTTTTTTTTTTTTCGGGGGGTGAAAAATTAAGTTTCTCCAATCTTCTCAAAACTCTGGATTCTGATAGAGGGCCACGAGACATGGACCTGGGTGCAAAAATTGAGGCTCTAGACCCTTCCAGAGCTGAGATATTGAAACTTAAAGTTTTGACCAGAAAAAAAAATGACAGTGTTACCCCTTATGTTTTTTTTCGGGGGGTGAAAAATTAAGTTTCTCCAATCTTCTCAAAACTCTGGATTCTGATAGAGGGCCACGAGACATGGACCTGGGTGCAAAAATTGAGGCTCTAGACCCTTCCAGAGCTGAGATATTGAAACTTAAAGTTTTGACCAGAAAAAAAAAATGACAGTGTTACCCCTTATGTTTTTTTTCGGGGGGTGAAAAAATAAGTTTCTCCAATCTTCTCAAAACTCTGGATTCTGATAGAGGGCCACAAGACATGGACCTGGGTGCAAAAATTGAGGCTCTAGACCCTTCCAGAGCTGAGATATTGAAACTTAAAGTTTTGATCAGAAAAAAAAAATGACAGTGTTACCCCTTATGTTTTTTTTTCGGGGGGTGAAAAATTAAGTTTCTCCAATCTTCACAAAACTCTGGATTCTGATAGAGGGCCACGAGACATGGACCTGGGTGCAAAAATTGAGGCTCTAGACCCTTCCAGAGCTGAGATATTGAAACTTAAAGTTTTGACCAGAAAAAAAAATGACAGTGTTACCCCTTGTGTTTTTTTCGGGGGGTGAAAAATTAAGTTTCTCCAATCTTCTCAAAACTCTGGATTCTGATAGAGGGCCACGAGACATGGACCTGGGTGCAAAAATTGAGGCACTAGACCCTTCCAGAGCTGAGATATTGAAACGTAAAGTTTTGACCAGAAAAAAAAAAAATGACAGTGTTACCCCTTATGTTTTTTTTCGGGGGGTGAAAAATTAAGTTTCTCCAATCTTCTCAAAACTCTGGATTCTGATAGAGGGCCACGAGACATGGACCTGGGTGCAAAATTTGAGGCTCTAGACCCTTCCAGAGCTGAGATATTGAAACTTAAAGTTTTGACCAGAAAAAAAAAATGACAGTGTTACCCCTTATGTTTTTTTTCGGGGGGTGAAAAATTAAGTTTCTCCAATCTTCTCAAAACTCTGGATTCTGATAGAGGGCCACGAGACATGGACCTGGGTGCAAAAATTGAGGCTCTAGACCCTTCCAGAGCTGAGATATTGAAACTTAAAGTTTTGACCAGAAAAAAAAAATGACAGTATTACCCCTTATGTTTTTTTTTTCGGGGGGTGAAAAATTAAGTTACTCCAATCTTCTCAAAACTCTGGATTCTGATAGAGGGCCACGAGACATGGACCTGGGTGCAAAAATTGAGGCTCTAGACCCTTCCAGAGCTGAGATATTGAAACTTAAAGTTTTGACCAGAAAAAAAAATGACAGTGTTACCCCTTATGTTTTTTTTCGGGGGGTGAAAAATTAAGTTTCTCCAATCTTCTCAAAACTCTGGATTCTGATAGAGGGCCACGAGACATGGACCTGGGTGCAAAAATTGAGGCTCTAGACCCTTCCAGAGCTGAGATATTGAAACTTAAAGTTTTGACCAGAAAAAAAAATGACATTGTTACCCCTTATGTTTTTTTTTCGGGGGGTGAAAAATTAAGTTTCTCCAATCTTCTCAAAACTCTGGATTCTGATAGAGGGCCACAAGACATGGTCCTGGGTGCAAAAATTGAGGCTCTAGACCCTTCCAGAGCTGAGATATTGAAACTTAAAGTTTTGACCAGAAAAAAAAATGACAGTGTTACCCCTTATGTTTTTTTTCGGGGGGTGAAAAATTAAGTTTCTCCAATCTTCTCAAAACTCTGGATTCTGATAGAGGGCCACGAGACATGGACCTGGGTGCAAAAATTGAGGCTCTAGACCCTTCCAGAGCTGAGATATTGAAACTTAAAGTTTTAACCAGAAAAAAAAATGACAGTGTTACCCCTTATGTTTTTTTTCGGGGGGTGAAAAATTAAGTTTCTCCAATCTTCTCAAAACTCTGGATTCTGATAGACGGCCACGAGACATGGACCTGGGTGCAAAAATTGAGGCTCTAGACCCTTCCAGAGCTGAGATATTGAAACTTAAAGTTTTGACCAGAAAAAAAGAATGACAGTGTTACCCCTTATGTTTTTTTTTCGGGGGGTTAAAAATTAAGTTTCTCCAATCTTCTCAAAACGCTGGATTCTGATAGAGGGCCACGAGACATGGACCTGGGTGCAAAAATTTAGGCTCTAGACCCTTCCAGAGCTGAGATATTGAAACTTAAAGTTTTGACCAGAAAAAAAAATTACAGTGTTACCCCTTATGTTTTTTTTCGGGGGGTGAAAAATTAAGTTTCTCCAATCTTCTCAAAACTCTGGATTCTGATAGAGGGCCACGAGACATGGACCTGGGTGCAAAAATTGAGGCTCTAGACCCTTCCAGAGCTGAGATATTGAAACTTAAAGTTTTGACCAGAAAAAAAAAATGACAGTGTTACCCCTTATGTTTTTTTTCGGGGGGTGAAAAATTAAGTTTCTCCAATCTTCTCAAAACTCTGGATTCTGATAGAGGGCCACGAGACATGGACCTGGGTGCAAAAATTGAGGCTCTAGACCCTTCCAGAGCTGAGATATTGAAACTTAAAGTTTTGACCAGAAAAAAAAAATGACAGTGTTACCCCTTATGTTTTTTTTCGGGGGGTGAAAAATTAAGTTTCTCCAATCTTCTCAAAACTCTGGATTCTGATAGAGGGCCACGAGACATGGACCTGGGTGCAAAAATTGAGGCTCTAGACCCTTCCAGAGCTGAGATATTGAAACTTAAAGTTTTGACCAGAAAAAAAAATGACAGTGTTACCCCTTATGTTTTTTTTTCGGGGGGTGAAAAATTAAGTTTCTCCAATCTTCTCAAAACTCTGGATTCTGATAGAGGGCCACGAGACATGGACCTGGGTGCAAAAATTGAGGCTCTAGACCCTTCCAGAGCTGAGATATTGAAACTTAAAGTTTTGACCAGAAAAAAAAATGACAGTGTTACCCCTTATGTTTTTTTTTCGGGGGGTGAAAAATTAAGTTTCTCCAATCTTCTCAAAACTCTGGATTCTGATAGAGGGCCACGAGACATGGACCTGGGTGCAAAAATTGAGGCTCTAGACCCTTCCAGAGCTGAGATATTGAAACTTAAAGTTTTGACCAGAAAAAAAAAATGACAGTGTTACCCCTTATGTTTTTTTTCGGGGGGTGAAAAAATAAGTTTCTCCAATCTTCTCAAAACTCTGGATTCTGATAGAGGGCCACAAGACATGGACCTGGGTGCAAAAATTGAGGCTCTAGACCCTTCCAGAGCTGAGATATTGAAACTTAAAGTTTTGATCAGAAAAAAAAAATGACAGTGTTACCCCTTATGTTTTTTTTTCGGGGGGTGAAAAATTAAGTTTCTCCAATCTTCACAAAACTCTGGATTCTGATAGAGGGCCACGAGACATGGACCTGGGTGCAAAAATTGAGGCTCTAGACCCTTCCAGAGCTGAGATATTGAAACTTAAAGTTTTGACCAGAAAAAAAAATGACAGTGTTACCCCTTGTGTTTTTTTCGGGGGGTGAAAAATTAAGTTTCTCCAATCTTCTCAAAACTCTGGATTCTGATAGAGGGCCACGAGACATGGACCTGGGTGCAAAAATTGAGGCACTAGACCCTTCCAGAGCTGAGATATTGAAACTTAAAGTTTTGACCAGAAAAAAAAAATGACAGTGTTACCCCTTATGTTTTTTTTCGGGGGGTGAAAAATTAAGTTTCTCCAATCTTCTCAAAACTCTGGATTCTGATAGAGGGCCACGAGACATGGACCTGGGTGCAAAATTTGAGGCTCTAGACCCTTCCAGAGCTGAGATATTGAAACTTAAAGTTTTGACCAGAAAAAAAAAATGACAGTGTTACCCCTTATGTTTTTTTTCGGGGGGTGAAAAATTAAGTTTCTCCAATCTTCTCAAAACTCTGGATTCTGATAGAGGGCCACGAGACATGGACCTGGGTGCAAAAATTGAGGCTCTAGACCCTTCCAGAGCTGAGATATTGAAACTTCAAGTTTTGACCAGAAAAAAAGAATGACAGTGTTACCCCTTATGTTTTTTTTTCGGGGGGTTAAAAATTAAGTTTCTCCAATCTTCTCAAAACGCTGGATTCTGATAGAGGGCCACGAGACATGGACCTGGGTGCAAAAATTTAGGCTCTAGACCCTTCCAGAGCTGAGATATTGAAACTTAAAGTTTTGACCAGAAAAAAAAATTACAGTGTTACCCCTTATGTTTTTTTTCGGGGGGTGAAAAATTAAGTTTCTCCAATCTTCTCAAAACTCTGGATTCTGATAGAGGGCCACGAGACATGGACCTGGGTGCAAAAATTGAGGCTCTAGACCCTTCCAGAGCTGAGATATTGAAACTTAAAGTTTTGACCAGAAAAAAAAAATGACAGTGTTACCCCTTATGTTTTTTTTCGGGGGGTGAAAAATTAAGTTTCTCCAATCTTCTCAAAACTCTGGATTCTGATAGAGGGCCACGAGACATGGACCTGGGTGCAAAAATTGAGGCTCTAGACCCTTCCAGAGCTGAGATATTGAAACTTAAAGTTTTGACCAGAAAAAAAAATGACAGTGTTACCCCTTATGTTTTTTTTCGGGGGGTGAAAAATTAAGTTTCTCCAATCTTCTCAAAACTCTGGATTCTGATAGAGGGCCACGAGACATGGACCTGGGTGCAAAAATTGAGGCTCTAGACCCTTCCAGAGCTGAGATATTGAAACTTAAAGTTTTGACCAGAAAAAAAAAATGACAGTGTTACCCCTTATGTTTTTTTTTCGGGGGGTGAAAAATTAAGTTTCTCCAATCTTCTCAAAACTCTGGACTCTGATAGAGGGCCACGAGACATGGACCTGGGTGCAAAAATTGAGGCTCTAGACCCTTCCAGAGCTGAGATATTGAAACTTAAAGTTTTGACCAGAAAAAAAAATGACAGTGTTACCCCTTATGTTTTTTTTCGGGGGGTGAAAAATTAAGTTTCTCCAATCTTCTCAAAACTCTGGATTCTGATAGAGGGCCACGAGACATGGACCTGGGTGCAAAAATTGAGGCTCTAGACCCTTCCAGAGCTGAGATATTGAAACTTAAAGTTTTGACCAAAAAAAAAAATGACAGTGTTACCCCTTATGTTTTTTTTTTTCGGGGGGTGAAAAATTAAGTTTCTCCAATCTTCTCAAAACTCTGGATTCTGATAGAGGGCCACGAGACATGGACCTGGGTGCAAAAATTGAGGCTCTAGACCCTTCCAGAGCTGAGATATTGAAACTTAAAGTTTTGACCAGAAAAAAAAATGACAGTGTTACCCCTTATGTTTTTTTTCGGGGGGTGAAAAATTAAGTTTCTCCAATCTTCTCAAAACTCTGGATTCTGATAGAGGGCCACGAGACATGGACCTGGGTGCAAAAATTGAGGCTCTAGACCCTTCCAGAGCTGAGATATTGAAACTTAAAGTTTTGACCAGAAAAAAAAAATGACAGTGTTACCCCTTATGTTTTTTTTCGGGGGGTGAAAAAATAAGTTTCTCCAATCTTCTCAAAACTCTGGATTCTGATAGAGGGCCACAAGACATGGACCTGGGTGCAAAAATTGAGGCTCTAGACCCTTCCAGAGCTGAGATATTGAAACTTAAAGTTTTGATCAGAAAAAAAAAATGACAGTGTTACCCCTTATGTTTTTTTTTCGGGGGGTGAAAAATTAAGTTTCTCCAATCTTCACAAAACTCTGGATTCTGATAGAGGGCCACGAGACATGGACCTGGGTGCAAAAATTGAGGCTCTAGACCCTTCCAGAGCTGAGATATTGAAACTTAAAGTTTTGACCAGAAAAAAAAATGACAGTGTTACCCCTTGTGTTTTTTTCGGGGGGTGAAAAATTAAGTTTCTCCAATCTTCTCAAAACTCTGGATTCTGATAGAGGGCCACGAGACATGGACCTGGGTGCAAAAATTGAGGCACTAGACCCTTCCAGAGCTGAGATATTGAAACGTAAAGTTTTGACCAGAAAAAAAAAAAATGACAGTGTTACCCCTTATGTTTTTTTTCGGGGGGTGAAAAATTAAGTTTCTCCAATCTTCTCAAAACTCTGGATTCTGATAGAGGGCCACGAGACATGGACCTGGGTGCAAAATTTGAGGCTCTAGACCCTTCCAGAGCTGAGATATTGAAACTTAAAGTTTTGACCAGAAAAAAAAAATGACAGTGTTACCCCTTATGTTTTTTTTCGGGGGGTGAAAAATTAAGTTTCTCCAATCTTCTCAAAACTCTGGATTCTGATAGAGGGCCACGAGACATGGACCTGGGTGCAAAAATTGAGGCTCTAGACCCTTCCAGAGCTGAGATATTGAAACTTAAAGTTTTGACCAGAAAAAAAAAATGACAGTATTACCCCTTATGTTTTTTTTTTCGGGGGGTGAAAAATTAAGTTACTCCAATCTTCTCAAAACTCTGGATTCTGATAGAGGGCCACGAGACATGGACCTGGGTGCAAAAATTGAGGCTCTAGACCCTTCCAGAGCTGAGATATTGAAACTTAAAGTTTTGACCAGAAAAAAAATGACATTGTTACCCCTTATGTTTTTTTTTCGGGGGGTGAAAAATTAAGTTTCTCCAATCTTCTCAAAACTCTGGATTCTGATAGAGGGCCACAAGACATGGTCCTGGGTGCAAAAATTGAGGCTCTAGACCCTTCCAGAGCTGAGATATTGAAACTTAAAGTTTTGACCAGAAAAAAAAATGACAGTGTTACCCCTTATGTTTTTTTTCGGGGGGTGAAAAATTAAGTTTCTCCAATCTTCTCAAAACTCTGGATTCTGATAGAGGGCCACGAGACATGGACCTGGGTGCAAAAATTGAGGCTCTAGACCCTTCCAGAGCTGAGATATTGAAACTTAAAGTTTTAACCAGAAAAAAAAATGACAGTGTTACCCCTTATGTTTTTTTTCGGGGGGTGAAAAATTAAGTTTCTCCAATCTTCTCAAAACTCTGGATTCTGATAGACGGCCACGAGACATGGACCTGGGTGCAAAAATTGAGGCTCTAGACCCTTCCAGAGCTGAGATATTGAAACTTAAAGTTTTGACCAGAAAAAAAGAATGACAGTGTTACCCCTTATGTTTTTTTTTCGGGGGGTTAAAAATTAAGTTTCTCCAATCTTCTCAAAACGCTGGATTCTGATAGAGGGCCACGAGACATGGACCTGGGTGCAAAAATTTAGGCTCTAGACCCTTCCAGAGCTGAGATATTGAAACTTAAAGTTTTGACCAGAAAAAAAAATTACAGTGTTACCCCTTATGTTTTTTTTCGGGGGGTGAAAAATTAAGTTTCTCCAATCTTCTCAAAACTCTGGATTCTGATAGAGGGCCACGAGACATGGACCTGGGTGCAAAAATTGAGGCTCTAGACCCTTCCAGAGCTGAGATATTGAAACTTAAAGTTTTGACCAGAAAAAAAAAATGACAGTGTTACCCCTTATGTTTTTTTTCGGGGGGTGAAAAATTAAGTTTCTCCAATCTTCTCAAAACTCTGGATTCTGATAGAGGGCCACGAGACATGGACCTGGGTGCAAAAATTGAGGCTCTAGACCCTTCCAGAGCTGAGATATTGAAACTTAAAGTTTTGACCAGAAAAAAAAAATGACAGTGTTACCCCTTATGTTTTTTTTCGGGGGGTGAAAAATTAAGTTTCTCCAATCTTCTCAAAACTCTGGATTCTGATAGAGGGCCACGAGACATGGACCTGGGTGCAAAAATTGAGGCTCTAGACCCTTCCAGAGCTGAGATATTGAAACTTAAAGTTTTGACCAGAAAAAAAAATGACAGTGTTACCCCTTATGTTTTTTTTTCGGGGGGTGAAAAATTAAGTTTCTCCAATCTTCTCAAAACTCTGGATTCTGATAGAGGGCCACGAGACATGGACCTGGGTGCAAAAATTGAGGCTCTAGACCCTTCCAGAGCTGAGATATTGAAACTTAAAGTTTTGACCAGAAAAAAAAATGACAGTGTTACCCCTTATGTTTTTTTTTCGGGGGGTGAAAAATTAAGTTTCTCCAATCTTCTCAAAACTCTGGACTCTGATAGAGGGCCACGAGACATGGACCTGGGTGCAAAAATTGAGGCTCTAGACCCTTCCAGAGCTGAGATATTGAAACTTAAAGTTTTGACCAGAAAAAAAAAATGACAGTGTTACCCCTTATGTTTTTTTTCGGGGGGTGAAAAATTAAGTTTCTCCAATCTTCTCAAAACTCTGGATTCTGATAGAGGGCCACGAGACATGGACCTGGGTGCAAAAATTGAGGCTCTAGACCCTTCCAGAGCTGAGATATTGAAACTTAAAGTTTTGACCAAAAAAAAAATGACAGTGTTACCCCTTATGTTTTTTTTTTTCGGGGGGTGAAAAATTAAGTTTCTCCAATCTTCTCAAAACTCTGGATTCTGATAGAGGGCCACGAGACATGGACCTGGGTGCAAAAATTGAGGCTCTAGACCCTTCCAGAGCTGAGATATTGAAACTTAAAGTTTTGACCAGAAAAAAAAATGACAGTGTTACCCCTTATGTTTTTTTTCGGGGGGTGAAAAATTAAGTTTCTCCAATCTTCTCAAAACTCTGGATTCTGATAGAGGGCCACGAGACATGGACCTGGGTGCAAAAATTGAGGCTCTAGACCCTTCCAGAGCTGAGATATTGAAACTTAAAGTTTTGACCAGAAAAAAAAATGACAGTGTTACCCCTTATGTTTTTTTTTCGGGGGGTGAAAAAATAAGTTTCTCCAATCTTCTCAAAACTCTGGATTCTGATAGAGGGCCACGAGACATGGACCTGGGTGCAAAAATTGAGGCACTAGACCCTTCCAGAGCTGAGATATTGAAACTTAAAGTTTTGACCAGAAAAAAAAATGACAGTGTTACCCCTTATGTTTTTTTTCGGGGGGTGAAAAATTAAGTTTCTCCAATCTTCTCAAAACTCTGGATTCTGATAGAGGGCCACGAGACATGGACCTGGGTGCAAAATTTGAGGCTCTAGACCCTTCCAGAGCTGAGATATTGAAACTTAAAGTTTTGACCAGAAAAAAAAAATGACAGTGTTACCCCTTATGTTTTTTTTCGGGGGGTGAAAAATTAAGTTTCTCCAATCTTCTCAAAACTCTGGATTCTGATAGAGGGCCACGAGACATGGACCTGGGTGCAAAAATTGAGGCTCTAGACCCTTCCAGAGCTGAGATATTGAAACTTAAAGTTTTGACCAGAAAAAAAAATGACAGTATTACCCCTTATGTTTTTTTTTTCGGGGGGTGAAAAATTAAGTTACTCCAATCTTCTCAAAACTCTGGATTCTGATAGAGGGCCACGAGACATGGACCTGGGTGCAAAAATTGAGGCTCTAGACCCTTCCAGAGCTGAGATATTGAAACTTAAAGTTTTGACCAGAAAAAAAAATGACAGTGTTACCCCTTGTGTTTTTTTCGGGGGGTGAAAAATTAAGTTTCTCCAATCTTCTCAAAACTCTGGATTCTGATAGAGGGCCACGAGACATGGACCTGGGTGCAAAAATTGAGGCACTAGACCCTTCCAGAGCTGAGATATTGAAACTTAAAGTTTTGACCAGAAAAAAAAAATGACAGTGTTACCCCTTATGTTTTTTTTCGGGGGGTGAAAAATTAAGTTTCTCCAATCTTCTCAAAACTCTGGATTCTGATAGAGGGCCACGAGACATGGACCTGGGTGCAAAATTTGAGGCTCTAGACCCTTCCAGAGCTGAGATATTGAAACTTAAAGTTTTGACCAGAAAAAAAAAATGACAGTGTTACCCCTTATGTTTTTTTTCGGGGGGTGAAAAATTAAGTTTCTCCAATCTTCTCAAAACTCTGGATTCTGATAGAGGGCCACGAGACATGGACCTGGGTGCAAAAATTGAGGCTCTAGACCCTTCCAGAGCTGAGATATTGAAACTTCAAGTTTTGACCAGAAAAAAAAAATGACAGTGTTACCCCTTATGTTTTTTTTCGGGGGGTGAAAAATTAAGTTTCTCCAATCTTCTCAAAACTCTGGATTCTGATAGAGGGCCACGAGACATGGACCTGGGTGCAAAATTTGAGGCTCTAGACCCTTCCAGAGCTGAGATATTGAAACTTAAAGTTTTGACCAGAAAAAAAAAATGACAGTGTTACCCCTTATGTTTTTTTTCGGGGGGTGAAAAATTAAGTTTCTCCAATCTTCTCAAAACTCTGGATTCTGATAGAGGGCCACGAGACATGGACCTGGGTGCAAAAATTGAGGCTCTAGACCCTTCCAGAGCTGAGATATTGAAACTTCAAGTTTTGACCAGAAAAAAAGAATGACAGTGTTACCCCTTATGTTTTTTTTTCGGGGGGTTAAAAATTAAGTTTCTCCAATCTTCTCAAAACGCTGGATTCTGATAGAGGGCCACGAGACATGGACCTGGGTGCAAAAATTTAGGCTCTAGACCCTTCCAGAGCTGAGATATTGAAACTTAAAGTTTTGACCAGAAAAAAAAATTACAGTGTTACCCCTTATGTTTTTTTTCGGGGGGTGAAAAATTAAGTTTCTCCAATCTTCTCAAAACTCTGGATTCTGATAGAGGGCCACGAGACATGGACCTGGGTGCAAAAATTGAGGCTCTAGACCCTTCCAGAGCTGAGATATTGAAACTTAAAGTTTTGACCAGAAAAAAAAAATGACAGTGTTACCCCTTATGTTTTTTTTCGGGGGGTGAAAAATTAAGTTTCTCCAATCTTCTCAAAACTCTGGATTCTGATAGAGGGCCACGAGACATGGACCTGGGTGCAAAAATTGAGGCTCTAGACCCTTCCAGAGCTGAGATATTGAAACTTAAAGTTTTGACCAGAAAAAAAAATGACAGTGTTACCCCTTATGTTTTTTTTCGGGGGGTGAAAAATTAAGTTTCTCCAATCTTCTCAAAACTCTGGATTCTGATAGAGGGCCACGAGACATGGACCTGGGTGCAAAAATTGAGGCTCTAGACCCTTCCAGAGCTGAGATATTGAAACTTAAAGTTTTGACCAGAAAAAAAAAATGACAGTGTTACCCCTTATGTTTTTTTTTCGGGGGGTGAAAAATTAAGTTTCTCCAATCTTCTCAAAACTCTGGACTCTGATAGAGGGCCACGAGACATGGACCTGGGTGCAAAAATTGAGGCTCTAGACCCTTCCAGAGCTGAGATATTGAAACTTAAAGTTTTGACCAGAAAAAAAAATGACAGTGTTACCCCTTATGTTTTTTTTCGGGGGGTGAAAAATTAAGTTTCTCCAATCTTCTCAAAACTCTGGATTCTGATAGAGGGCCACGAGACATGGACCTGGGTGCAAAAATTGAGGCTCTAGACCCTTCCAGAGCTGAGATATTGAAACTTAAAGTTTTGACCAAAAAAAAAAATGACAGTGTTACCCCTTATGTTTTTTTTTTTTCGGGGGGTGAAAAATTAAGTTTCTCCAATCTTCTCAAAACTCTGGATTCTGATAGAGGGCCACGAGACATGGACCTGGGTGCAAAAATTGAGGCTCTAGACCCTTCCAGAGCTGAGATATTGAAACTTAAAGTTTTGACCAGAAAAAAAAATGACAGTGTTACCCCTTATGTTTTTTTTCGGGGGGTGAAAAATTAAGTTTCTCCAATCTTCTCAAAACTCTGGATTCTGATAGAGGGCCACGAGACATGGACCTGGGTGCAAAAATTGAGGCTCTAGACCCTTCCAGAGCTGAGATATTGAAACTTAAAGTTTTGACCAGAAAAAAAAAATGACAGTGTTACCCCTTATGTTTTTTTTCGGGGGGTGAAAAAATAAGTTTCTCCAATCTTCTCAAAACTCTGGATTCTGATAGAGGGCCACAAGACATGGACCTGGGTGCAAAAATTGAGGCTCTAGACCCTTCCAGAGCTGAGATATTGAAACTTAAAGTTTTGATCAGAAAAAAAAAATGACAGTGTTACCCCTTATGTTTTTTTTTCGGGGGGTGAAAAATTAAGTTTCTCCAATCTTCACAAAACTCTGGATTCTGATAGAGGGCCACGAGACATGGACCTGGGTGCAAAAATTGAGGCTCTAGACCCTTCCAGAGCTGAGATATTGAAACTTAAAGTTTTGACCAGAAAAAAAAATGACAGTGTTACCCCTTGTGTTTTTTTCGGGGGGTGAAAAATTAAGTTTCTCCAATCTTCTCAAAACTCTGGATTCTGATAGAGGGCCACGAGACATGGACCTGGGTGCAAAAATTGAGGCACTAGACCCTTCCAGAGCTGAGATATTGAAACGTAAAGTTTTGACCAGAAAAAAAAAAAATGACAGTGTTACCCCTTATGTTTTTTTTCGGGGGGTGAAAAATTAAGTTTCTCCAATCTTCTCAAAACTCTGGATTCTGATAGAGGGCCACGAGACATGGACCTGGGTGCAAAATTTGAGGCTCTAGACCCTTCCAGAGCTGAGATATTGAAACTTAAAGTTTTGACCAGAAAAAAAAAATGACAGTGTTACCCCTTATGTTTTTTTTCGGGGGGTGAAAAATTAAGTTTCTCCAATCTTCTCAAAACTCTGGATTCTGATAGAGGGCCACGAGACATGGACCTGGGTGCAAAAATTGAGGCTCTAGACCCTTCCAGAGCTGAGATATTGAAACTTAAAGTTTTGACCAGAAAAAAAAAATGACAGTATTACCCCTTATGTTTTTTTTTTCGGGGGGTGAAAAATTAAGTTACTCCAATCTTCTCAAAACTCTGGATTCTGATAGAGGGCCACGAGACATGGACCTGGGTGCAAAAATTGAGGCTCTAGACCCTTCCAGAGCTGAGATATTGAAACTTAAAGTTTTGACCAGAAAAAAAATGACATTGTTACCCCTTATGTTTTTTTTTCGGGGGGTGAAAAATTAAGTTTCTCCAATCTTCTCAAAACTCTGGATTCTGATAGAGGGCCACAAGACATGGTCCTGGGTGCAAAAATTGAGGCTCTAGACCCTTCCAGAGCTGAGATATTGAAACTTAAAGTTTTGACCAGAAAAAAAAATGACAGTGTTACCCCTTATGTTTTTTTTCGGGGGGTGAAAAATTAAGTTTCTCCAATCTTCTCAAAACTCTGGATTCTGATAGAGGGCCACGAGACATGGACCTGGGTGCAAAAATTGAGGCTCTAGACCCTTCCAGAGCTGAGATATTGAAACTTAAAGTTTTAACCAGAAAAAAAAATGACAGTGTTACCCCTTATGTTTTTTTTCGGGGGGTGAAAAATTAAGTTTCTCCAATCTTCTCAAAACTCTGGATTCTGATAGACGGCCACGAGACATGGACCTGGGTGCAAAAATTGAGGCTCTAGACCCTTCCAGAGCTGAGATATTGAAACTTAAAGTTTTGACCAGAAAAAAAGAATGACAGTGTTACCCCTTATGTTTTTTTTTCGGGGGGTTAAAAATTAAGTTTCTCCAATCTTCTCAAAACGCTGGATTCTGATAGAGGGCCACGAGACATGGACCTGGGTGCAAAAATTTAGGCTCTAGACCCTTCCAGAGCTGAGATATTGAAACTTAAAGTTTTGACCAGAAAAAAAAATTACAGTGTTACCCCTTATGTTTTTTTTCGGGGGGTGAAAAATTAAGTTTCTCCAATCTTCTCAAAACTCTGGATTCTGATAGAGGGCCACGAGACATGGACCTGGGTGCAAAAATTGAGGCTCTAGACCCTTCCAGAGCTGAGATATTGAAACTTAAAGTTTTGACCAGAAAAAAAAAATGACAGTGTTACCCCTTATGTTTTTTTTCGGGGGGTGAAAAATTAAGTTTCTCCAATCTTCTCAAAACTCTGGATTCTGATAGAGGGCCACGAGACATGGACCTGGGTGCAAAAATTGAGGCTCTAGACCCTTCCAGAGCTGAGATATTGAAACTTAAAGTTTTGACCAGAAAAAAAAAATGACAGTGTTACCCCTTATGTTTTTTTTCGGGGGGTGAAAAATTAAGTTTCTCCAATCTTCTCAAAACTCTGGATTCTGATAGAGGGCCACGAGACATGGACCTGGGTGCAAAAATTGAGGCTCTAGACCCTTCCAGAGCTGAGATATTGAAACTTAAAGTTTTGACCAGAAAAAAAAATGACAGTGTTACCCCTTATGTTTTTTTTTCGGGGGGTGAAAAATTAAGTTTCTCCAATCTTCTCAAAACTCTGGATTCTGATAGAGGGCCACGAGACATGGACCTGGGTGCAAAAATTGAGGCTCTAGACCCTTCCAGAGCTGAGATATTGAAACTTAAAGTTTTGACCAGAAAAAAAAATGACAGTGTTACCCCTTATGTTTTTTTTTCGGGGGGTGAAAAATTAAGTTTCTCCAATCTTCTCAAAACTCTGGACTCTGATAGAGGGCCACGAGACATGGACCTGGGTGCAAAAATTGAGGCTCTAGACCCTTCCAGAGCTGAGATATTGAAACTTAAAGTTTTGACCAGAAAAAAAAAATGACAGTGTTACCCCTTATGTTTTTTTTCGGGGGGTGAAAAATTAAGTTTCTCCAATCTTCTCAAAACTCTGGATTCTGATAGAGGGCCACGAGACATGGACCTGGGTGCAAAAATTGAGGCTCTAGACCCTTCCAGAGCTGAGATATTGAAACTTAAAGTTTTGACCAAAAAAAAAATGACAGTGTTACCCCTTATGTTTTTTTTTTTCGGGGGGTGAAAAATTAAGTTTCTCCAATCTTCTCAAAACTCTGGATTCTGATAGAGGGCCACGAGACATGGACCTGGGTGCAAAAATTGAGGCTCTAGACCCTTCCAGAGCTGAGATATTGAAACTTAAAGTTTTGACCAGAAAAAAAAATGACAGTGTTACCCCTTATGTTTTTTTTCGGGGGGTGAAAAATTAAGTTTCTCCAATCTTCTCAAAACTCTGGATTCTGATAGAGGGCCACGAGACATGGACCTGGGTGCAAAAATTGAGGCTCTAGACCCTTCCAGAGCTGAGATATTGAAACTTAAAGTTTTGACCAGAAAAAAAAATGACAGTGTTACCCCTTATGTTTTTTTTTCGGGGGGTGAAAAAATAAGTTTCTCCAATCTTCTCAAAACTCTGGATTCTGATAGAGGGCCACGAGACATGGACCTGGGTGCAAAAATTGAGGCACTAGACCCTTCCAGAGCTGAGATATTGAAACTTAAAGTTTTGACCAGAAAAAAAAATGACAGTGTTACCCCTTATGTTTTTTTTCGGGGGGTGAAAAATTAAGTTTCTCCAATCTTCTCAAAACTCTGGATTCTGATAGAGGGCCACGAGACATGGACCTGGGTGCAAAATTTGAGGCTCTAGACCCTTCCAGAGCTGAGATATTGAAACTTAAAGTTTTGACCAGAAAAAAAAAATGACAGTGTTACCCCTTATGTTTTTTTTCGGGGGGTGAAAAATTAAGTTTCTCCAATCTTCTCAAAACTCTGGATTCTGATAGAGGGCCACGAGACATGGACCTGGGTGCAAAAATTGAGGCTCTAGACCCTTCCAGAGCTGAGATATTGAAACTTAAAGTTTTGACCAGAAAAAAAAATGACAGTATTACCCCTTATGTTTTTTTTTTCGGGGGGTGAAAAATTAAGTTACTCCAATCTTCTCAAAACTCTGGATTCTGATAGAGGGCCACGAGACATGGACCTGGGTGCAAAAATTGAGGCTCTAGACCCTTCCAGAGCTGAGATATTGAAACTTAAAGTTTTGACCAGAAAAAAAAATGACAGTGTTACCCCTTGTGTTTTTTTCGGGGGGTGAAAAATTAAGTTTCTCCAATCTTCTCAAAACTCTGGATTCTGATAGAGGGCCACGAGACATGGACCTGGGTGCAAAAATTGAGGCACTAGACCCTTCCAGAGCTGAGATATTGAAACTTAAAGTTTTGACCAGAAAAAAAAAATGACAGTGTTACCCCTTATGTTTTTTTTCGGGGGGTGAAAAATTAAGTTTCTCCAATCTTCTCAAAACTCTGGATTCTGATAGAGGGCCACGAGACATGGACCTGGGTGCAAAATTTGAGGCTCTAGACCCTTCCAGAGCTGAGATATTGAAACTTAAAGTTTTGACCAGAAAAAAAAAATGACAGTGTTACCCCTTATGTTTTTTTTCGGGGGGTGAAAAATTAAGTTTCTCCAATCTTCTCAAAACTCTGGATTCTGATAGAGGGCCACGAGACATGGACCTGGGTGCAAAAATTGAGGCTCTAGACCCTTCCAGAGCTGAGATATTGAAACTTCAAGTTTTGACCAGAAAAAAAGAATGACAGTGTTACCCCTTATGTTTTTTTTTCGGGGGGTTAAAAATTAAGTTTCTCCAATCTTCTCAAAACGCTGGATTCTGATAGAGGGCCACGAGACATGGACCTGGGTGCAAAAATTTAGGCTCTAGACCCTTCCAGAGCTGAGATATTGAAACTTAAAGTTTTGACCAGAAAAAAAAATTACAGTGTTACCCCTTATGTTTTTTTTCGGGGGGTGAAAAATTAAGTTTCTCCAATCTTCTCAAAACTCTGGATTCTGATAGAGGGCCACGAGACATGGACCTGGGTGCAAAAATTGAGGCTCTAGACCCTTCCAGAGCTGAGATATTGAAACTTAAAGTTTTGACCAGAAAAAAAAAATGACAGTGTTACCCCTTATGTTTTTTTTCGGGGGGTGAAAAATTAAGTTTCTCCAATCTTCTCAAAACTCTGGATTCTGATAGAGGGCCACGAGACATGGACCTGGGTGCAAAAATTGAGGCTCTAGACCCTTCCAGAGCTGAGATATTGAAACTTAAAGTTTTGACCAGAAAAAAAAATGACAGTGTTACCCCTTATGTTTTTTTTCGGGGGGTGAAAAATTAAGTTTCTCCAATCTTCTCAAAACTCTGGATTCTGATAGAGGGCCACGAGACATGGACCTGGGTGCAAAAATTGAGGCTCTAGACCCTTCCAGAGCTGAGATATTGAAACTTAAAGTTTTGACCAGAAAAAAAAAATGACAGTGTTACCCCTTATGTTTTTTTTTCGGGGGGTGAAAAATTAAGTTTCTCCAATCTTCTCAAAACTCTGGACTCTGATAGAGGGCCACGAGACATGGACCTGGGTGCAAAAATTGAGGCTCTAGACCCTTCCAGAGCTGAGATATTGAAACTTAAAGTTTTGACCAGAAAAAAAAATGACAGTGTTACCCCTTATGTTTTTTTTCGGGGGGTGAAAAATTAAGTTTCTCCAATCTTCTCAAAACTCTGGATTCTGATAGAGGGCCACGAGACATGGACCTGGGTGCAAAAATTGAGGCTCTAGACCCTTCCAGAGCTGAGATATTGAAACTTAAAGTTTTGACCAAAAAAAAAAATGACAGTGTTACCCCTTATGTTTTTTTTTT
Organism: Cyprinella venusta; assembly: GCA_038021265.1. Lineage (NCBI taxonomy): Eukaryota > Metazoa > Chordata > Actinopteri > Cypriniformes > Leuciscidae > Cyprinella > Cyprinella venusta. The sequence continues at coordinate 32,480,470 of CM075873.1, read as the reverse complement.
TTCGGGGGGTGAAAAATTAAGTTTCTCCAATCTTCTCAAAACTCTGGATTCTGATAGAGGGCCACGAGACATGGACCTGGGTGCAAAAATTGAGGCTCTAGACCCTTCCAGAGCTGAGATATTGAAACTTAAAGTTTTGACCAGAAAAAAAAATGACAGTGTTACCCCTTATGTTTTTTTTCGGGGGGTGAAAAATTAAGTTTCTCCAATCTTCTCAAAACTCTGGATTCTGATAGAGGGCCACGAGACATGGACCTGGGTGCAAAAATTGAGGCTCTAGACCCTTCCAGAGCTGAGATATTGAAACTTAAAGTTTTGACCAGAAAAAAAAATGACAGTGTTACCCCTTATGTTTTTTTTCGGGGGGTGAAAAAATAAGTTTCTCCAATCTTCTCAAAACTCTGGATTCTGATAGAGGGCCACAAGACATGGACCTGGGTGCAAAAATTGAGGCTCTAGACCCTTCCAGAGCTGAGATATTGAAACTTAAAGTTTTGATCAGAAAAAAAAAATGACAGTGTTACCCCTTATGTTTTTTTTTCGGGGGGTGAAAAATTAAGTTTCTCCAATCTTCACAAAACTCTGGATTCTGATAGAGGGCCACGAGACATGGACCTGGGTGCAAAAATTGAGGCTCTAGACCCTTCCAGAGCTGAGATATTGAAACTTAAAGTTTTGACCAGAAAAAAAATGACAGTGTTACCCCTTGTGTTTTTTTCGGGGGGTGAAAAATTAAGTTTCTCCAATCTTCTCAAAACTCTGGATTCTGATAGAGGGCCACGAGACATGGACCTGGGTGCAAAAATTGAGGCACTAGACCCTTCCAGAGCTGAGATATTGAAACGTAAAGTTTTGACCAGAAAAAAAAAAAATGACAGTGTTACCCCTTATGTTTTTTTTCGGGGGGTGAAAAATTAAGTTTCTCCAATCTTCTCAAAACTCTGGATTCTGATAGAGGGCCACGAGACATGGACCTGGGTGCAAAATTTGAGGCTCTAGACCCTTCCAGAGCTGAGATATTGAAACTTAAAGTTTTGACCAGAAAAAAAAAATGACAGTGTTACCCCTTATGTTTTTTTTCGGGGGGTGAAAAATTAAGTTTCTCCAATCTTCTCAAAACTCTGGATTCTGATAGAGGGCCACGAGACATGGACCTGGGTGCAAAAATTGAGGCTCTAGACCCTTCCAGAGCTGAGATATTGAAACTTAAAGTTTTGACCAGAAAAAAAAAATGACAGTATTACCCCTTATGTTTTTTTTTTCGGGGGGTGAAAAATTAAGTTACTCCAATCTTCTCAAAACTCTGGATTCTGATAGAGGGCCACGAGACATGGACCTGGGTGCAAAAATTGAGGCTCTAGACCCTTCCAGAGCTGAGATATTGAAACTTAAAGTTTTGACCAGAAAAAAAAATGACAGTGTTACCCCTTATGTTTTTTTTCGGGGGGTGAAAAATTAAGTTTCTCCAATCTTCTCAAAACTCTGGATTCTGATAGAGGGCCACGAGACATGGACCTGGGTGCAAAAATTGAGGCTCTAGACCCTTCCAGAGCTGAGATATTGAAACTTAAAGTTTTGACCAGAAAAAAAAATGACATTGTTACCCCTTATGTTTTTTTTTCGGGGGGTGAAAAATTAAGTTTCTCCAATCTTCTCAAAACTCTGGATTCTGATAGAGGGCCACAAGACATGGTCCTGGGTGCAAAAATTGAGGCTCTAGACCCTTCCAGAGCTGAGATATTGAAACTTAAAGTTTTGACCAGAAAAAAAAATGACAGTGTTACCCCTTATGTTTTTTTTCGGGGGGTGAAAAATTAAGTTTCTCCAATCTTCTCAAAACTCTGGATTCTGATAGAGGGCCACGAGACATGGACCTGGGTGCAAAAATTGAGGCTCTAGACCCTTCCAGAGCTGAGATATTGAAACTTAAAGTTTTAACCAGAAAAAAAAATGACAGTGTTACCCCTTATGTTTTTTTTCGGGGGGTGAAAAATTAAGTTTCTCCAATCTTCTCAAAACTCTGGATTCTGATAGACGGCCACGAGACATGGACCTGGGTGCAAAAATTGAGGCTCTAGACCCTTCCAGAGCTGAGATATTGAAACTTAAAGTTTTGACCAGAAAAAAAGAATGACAGTGTTACCCCTTATGTTTTTTTTTCGGGGGGTTAAAAATTAAGTTTCTCCAATCTTCTCAAAACGCTGGATTCTGATAGAGGGCCACGAGACATGGACCTGGGTGCAAAAATTTAGGCTCTAGACCCTTCCAGAGCTGAGATATTGAAACTTAAAGTTTTGACCAGAAAAAAAAATTACAGTGTTACCCCTTATGTTTTTTTTCGGGGGGTGAAAAATTAAGTTTCTCCAATCTTCTCAAAACTCTGGATTCTGATAGAGGGCCACGAGACATGGACCTGGGTGCAAAAATTGAGGCTCTAGACCCTTCCAGAGCTGAGATATTGAAACTTAAAGTTTTGACCAGAAAAAAAAAATGACAGTGTTACCCCTTATGTTTTTTTTCGGGGGGTGAAAAATTAAGTTTCTCCAATCTTCTCAAAACTCTGGATTCTGATAGAGGGCCACGAGACATGGACCTGGGTGCAAAAATTGAGGCTCTAGACCCTTCCAGAGCTGAGATATTGAAACTTAAAGTTTTGACCAGAAAAAAAAAATGACAGTGTTACCCCTTATGTTTTTTTTCGGGGGGTGAAAAATTAAGTTTCTCCAATCTTCTCAAAACTCTGGATTCTGATAGAGGGCCACGAGACATGGACCTGGGTGCAAAAATTGAGGCTCTAGACCCTTCCAGAGCTGAGATATTGAAACTTAAAGTTTTGACCAGAAAAAAAAATGACAGTGTTACCCCTTATGTTTTTTTTTCGGGGGGTGAAAAATTAAGTTTCTCCAATCTTCTCAAAACTCTGGATTCTGATAGAGGGCCACGAGACATGGACCTGGGTGCAAAAATTGAGGCTCTAGACCCTTCCAGAGCTGAGATATTGAAACTTAAAGTTTTGACCAGAAAAAAAAATGACAGTGTTACCCCTTATGTTTTTTTTTCGGGGGGTGAAAAATTAAGTTTCTCCAATCTTCTCAAAACTCTGGATTCTGATAGAGGGCCACGAGACATGGACCTGGGTGCAAAAATTGAGGCTCTAGACCCTTCCAGAGCTGAGATATTGAAACTTAAAGTTTTGACCAGAAAAAAAAAATGACAGTGTTACCCCTTATGTTTTTTTTCGGGGGGTGAAAAAATAAGTTTCTCCAATCTTCTCAAAACTCTGGATTCTGATAGAGGGCCACAAGACATGGACCTGGGTGCAAAAATTGAGGCTCTAGACCCTTCCAGAGCTGAGATATTGAAACTTAAAGTTTTGATCAGAAAAAAAAAATGACAGTGTTACCCCTTATGTTTTTTTTTCGGGGGGTGAAAAATTAAGTTTCTCCAATCTTCACAAAACTCTGGATTCTGATAGAGGGCCACGAGACATGGACCTGGGTGCAAAAATTGAGGCTCTAGACCCTTCCAGAGCTGAGATATTGAAACTTAAAGTTTTGACCAGAAAAAAAAATGACAGTGTTACCCCTTGTGTTTTTTTCGGGGGGTGAAAAATTAAGTTTCTCCAATCTTCTCAAAACTCTGGATTCTGATAGAGGGCCACGAGACATGGACCTGGGTGCAAAAATTGAGGCACTAGACCCTTCCAGAGCTGAGATATTGAAACTTAAAGTTTTGACCAGAAAAAAAAAATGACAGTGTTACCCCTTATGTTTTTTTTCGGGGGGTGAAAAATTAAGTTTCTCCAATCTTCTCAAAACTCTGGATTCTGATAGAGGGCCACGAGACATGGACCTGGGTGCAAAATTTGAGGCTCTAGACCCTTCCAGAGCTGAGATATTGAAACTTAAAGTTTTGACCAGAAAAAAAAAATGACAGTGTTACCCCTTATGTTTTTTTTCGGGGGGTGAAAAATTAAGTTTCTCCAATCTTCTCAAAACTCTGGATTCTGATAGAGGGCCACGAGACATGGACCTGGGTGCAAAAATTGAGGCTCTAGACCCTTCCAGAGCTGAGATATTGAAACTTCAAGTTTTGACCAGAAAAAAAGAATGACAGTGTTACCCCTTATGTTTTTTTTTCGGGGGGTTAAAAATTAAGTTTCTCCAATCTTCTCAAAACGCTGGATTCTGATAGAGGGCCACGAGACATGGACCTGGGTGCAAAAATTTAGGCTCTAGACCCTTCCAGAGCTGAGATATTGAAACTTAAAGTTTTGACCAGAAAAAAAAATTACAGTGTTACCCCTTATGTTTTTTTTCGGGGGGTGAAAAATTAAGTTTCTCCAATCTTCTCAAAACTCTGGATTCTGATAGAGGGCCACGAGACATGGACCTGGGTGCAAAAATTGAGGCTCTAGACCCTTCCAGAGCTGAGATATTGAAACTTAAAGTTTTGACCAGAAAAAAAAAATGACAGTGTTACCCCTTATGTTTTTTTTCGGGGGGTGAAAAATTAAGTTTCTCCAATCTTCTCAAAACTCTGGATTCTGATAGAGGGCCACGAGACATGGACCTGGGTGCAAAAATTGAGGCTCTAGACCCTTCCAGAGCTGAGATATTGAAACTTAAAGTTTTGACCAGAAAAAAAAATGACAGTGTTACCCCTTATGTTTTTTTTCGGGGGGTGAAAAATTAAGTTTCTCCAATCTTCTCAAAACTCTGGATTCTGATAGAGGGCCACGAGACATGGACCTGGGTGCAAAAATTGAGGCTCTAGACCCTTCCAGAGCTGAGATATTGAAACTTAAAGTTTTGACCAGAAAAAAAAAATGACAGTGTTACCCCTTATGTTTTTTTTTCGGGGGGTGAAAAATTAAGTTTCTCCAATCTTCTCAAAACTCTGGACTCTGATAGAGGGCCACGAGACATGGACCTGGGTGCAAAAATTGAGGCTCTAGACCCTTCCAGAGCTGAGATATTGAAACTTAAAGTTTTGACCAGAAAAAAAAATGACAGTGTTACCCCTTATGTTTTTTTTCGGGGGGTGAAAAATTAAGTTTCTCCAATCTTCTCAAAACTCTGGATTCTGATAGAGGGCCACGAGACATGGACCTGGGTGCAAAAATTGAGGCTCTAGACCCTTCCAGAGCTGAGATATTGAAACTTAAAGTTTTGACCAAAAAAAAAAATGACAGTGTTACCCCTTATGTTTTTTTTTTTTCGGGGGGTGAAAAATTAAGTTTCTCCAATCTTCTCAAAACTCTGGATTCTGATAGAGGGCCACGAGACATGGACCTGGGTGCAAAAATTGAGGCTCTAGACCCTTCCAGAGCTGAGATATTGAAACTTAAAGTTTTGACCAGAAAAAAAAATGACAGTGTTACCCCTTATGTTTTTTTTCGGGGGGTGAAAAATTAAGTTTCTCCAATCTTCTCAAAACTCTGGATTCTGATAGAGGGCCACGAGACATGGACCTGGGTGCAAAAATTGAGGCTCTAGACCCTTCCAGAGCTGAGATATTGAAACTTAAAGTTTTGACCAGAAAAAAAAAATGACAGTGTTACCCCTTATGTTTTTTTTCGGGGGGTGAAAAAATAAGTTTCTCCAATCTTCTCAAAACTCTGGATTCTGATAGAGGGCCACAAGACATGGACCTGGGTGCAAAAATTGAGGCTCTAGACCCTTCCAGAGCTGAGATATTGAAACTTAAAGTTTTGATCAGAAAAAAAAAATGACAGTGTTACCCCTTATGTTTTTTTTTCGGGGGGTGAAAAATTAAGTTTCTCCAATCTTCACAAAACTCTGGATTCTGATAGAGGGCCACGAGACATGGACCTGGGTGCAAAAATTGAGGCTCTAGACCCTTCCAGAGCTGAGATATTGAAACTTAAAGTTTTGACCAGAAAAAAAAATGACAGTGTTACCCCTTGTGTTTTTTTCGGGGGGTGAAAAATTAAGTTTCTCCAATCTTCTCAAAACTCTGGATTCTGATAGAGGGCCACGAGACATGGACCTGGGTGCAAAAATTGAGGCACTAGACCCTTCCAGAGCTGAGATATTGAAACGTAAAGTTTTGACCAGAAAAAAAAAAAATGACAGTGTTACCCCTTATGTTTTTTTTCGGGGGGTGAAAAATTAAGTTTCTCCAATCTTCTCAAAACTCTGGATTCTGATAGAGGGCCACGAGACATGGACCTGGGTGCAAAATTTGAGGCTCTAGACCCTTCCAGAGCTGAGATATTGAAACTTAAAGTTTTGACCAGAAAAAAAAAATGACAGTGTTACCCCTTATGTTTTTTTTCGGGGGGTGAAAAATTAAGTTTCTCCAATCTTCTCAAAACTCTGGATTCTGATAGAGGGCCACGAGACATGGACCTGGGTGCAAAAATTGAGGCTCTAGACCCTTCCAGAGCTGAGATATTGAAACTTAAAGTTTTGACCAGAAAAAAAAAATGACAGTATTACCCCTTATGTTTTTTTTTTCGGGGGGTGAAAAATTAAGTTACTCCAATCTTCTCAAAACTCTGGATTCTGATAGAGGGCCACGAGACATGGACCTGGGTGCAAAAATTGAGGCTCTAGACCCTTCCAGAGCTGAGATATTGAAACTTAAAGTTTTGACCAGAAAAAAAAATGACAGTGTTACCCCTTATGTTTTTTTTCGGGGGGTGAAAAATTAAGTTTCTCCAATCTTCTCAAAACTCTGGATTCTGATAGAGGGCCACGAGACATGGACCTGGGTGCAAAAATTGAGGCTCTAGACCCTTCCAGAGCTGAGATATTGAAACTTAAAGTTTTGACCAGAAAAAAAAATGACATTGTTACCCCTTATGTTTTTTTTTCGGGGGGTGAAAAATTAAGTTTCTCCAATCTTCTCAAAACTCTGGATTCTGATAGAGGGCCACAAGACATGGTCCTGGGTGCAAAAATTGAGGCTCTAGACCCTTCCAGAGCTGAGATATTGAAACTTAAAGTTTTGACCAGAAAAAAAAATGACAGTGTTACCCCTTATGTTTTTTTTCGGGGGGTGAAAAATTAAGTTTCTCCAATCTTCTCAAAACTCTGGATTCTGATAGAGGGCCACGAGACATGGACCTGGGTGCAAAAATTGAGGCTCTAGACCCTTCCAGAGCTGAGATATTGAAACTTAAAGTTTTAACCAGAAAAAAAAATGACAGTGTTACCCCTTATGTTTTTTTTCGGGGGGTGAAAAATTAAGTTTCTCCAATCTTCTCAAAACTCTGGATTCTGATAGACGGCCACGAGACATGGACCTGGGTGCAAAAATTGAGGCTCTAGACCCTTCCAGAGCTGAGATATTGAAACTTAAAGTTTTGACCAGAAAAAAAGAATGACAGTGTTACCCCTTATGTTTTTTTTTCGGGGGGTTAAAAATTAAGTTTCTCCAATCTTCTCAAAACGCTGGATTCTGATAGAGGGCCACGAGACATGGACCTGGGTGCAAAAATTTAGGCTCTAGACCCTTCCAGAGCTGAGATATTGAAACTTAAAGTTTTGACCAGAAAAAAAAATTACAGTGTTACCCCTTATGTTTTTTTTCGGGGGGTGAAAAATTAAGTTTCTCCAATCTTCTCAAAACTCTGGATTCTGATAGAGGGCCACGAGACATGGACCTGGGTGCAAAAATTGAGGCTCTAGACCCTTCCAGAGCTGAGATATTGAAACTTAAAGTTTTGACCAGAAAAAAAAAATGACAGTGTTACCCCTTATGTTTTTTTTCGGGGGGTGAAAAATTAAGTTTCTCCAATCTTCTCAAAACTCTGGATTCTGATAGAGGGCCACGAGACATGGACCTGGGTGCAAAAATTGAGGCTCTAGACCCTTCCAGAGCTGAGATATTGAAACTTAAAGTTTTGACCAGAAAAAAAAAATGACAGTGTTACCCCTTATGTTTTTTTTCGGGGGGTGAAAAATTAAGTTTCTCCAATCTTCTCAAAACTCTGGATTCTGATAGAGGGCCACGAGACATGGACCTGGGTGCAAAAATTGAGGCTCTAGACCCTTCCAGAGCTGAGATATTGAAACTTAAAGTTTTGACCAGAAAAAAAAATGACAGTGTTACCCCTTATGTTTTTTTTTCGGGGGGTGAAAAATTAAGTTTCTCCAATCTTCTCAAAACTCTGGATTCTGATAGAGGGCCACGAGACATGGACCTGGGTGCAAAAATTGAGGCTCTAGACCCTTCCAGAGCTGAGATATTGAAACTTAAAGTTTTGACCAGAAAAAAAAATGACAGTGTTACCCCTTATGTTTTTTTTTCGGGGGGTGAAAAATTAAGTTTCTCCAATCTTCTCAAAACTCTGGACTCTGATAGAGGGCCACGAGACATGGACCTGGGTGCAAAAATTGAGGCTCTAGACCCTTCCAGAGCTGAGATATTGAAACTTAAAGTTTTGACCAGAAAAAAAAAATGACAGTGTTACCCCTTATGTTTTTTTTCGGGGGGTGAAAAATTAAGTTTCTCCAATCTTCTCAAAACTCTGGATTCTGATAGAGGGCCACGAGACATGGACCTGGGTGCAAAAATTGAGGCTCTAGACCCTTCCAGAGCTGAGATATTGAAACTTAAAGTTTTGACCAAAAAAAAAATGACAGTGTTACCCCTTATGTTTTTTTTTTTCGGGGGGTGAAAAATTAAGTTTCTCCAATCTTCTCAAAACTCTGGATTCTGATAGAGGGCCACGAGACATGGACCTGGGTGCAAAAATTGAGGCTCTAGACCCTTCCAGAGCTGAGATATTGAAACTTAAAGTTTTGACCAGAAAAAAAAATGACAGTGTTACCCCTTATGTTTTTTTTCGGGGGGTGAAAAATTAAGTTTCTCCAATCTTCTCAAAACTCTGGATTCTGATAGAGGGCCACGAGACATGGACCTGGGTGCAAAAATTGAGGCTCTAGACCCTTCCAGAGCTGAGATATTGAAACTTAAAGTTTTGACCAGAAAAAAAAATGACAGTGTTACCCCTTATGTTTTTTTTTCGGGGGGTGAAAAAATAAGTTTCTCCAATCTTCTCAAAACTCTGGATTCTGATAGAGGGCCACGAGACATGGACCTGGGTGCAAAAATTGAGGCACTAGACCCTTCCAGAGCTGAGATATTGAAACTTAAAGTTTTGACCAGAAAAAAAAATGACAGTGTTACCCCTTATGTTTTTTTTCGGGGGGTGAAAAATTAAGTTTCTCCAATCTTCTCAAAACTCTGGATTCTGATAGAGGGCCACGAGACATGGACCTGGGTGCAAAATTTGAGGCTCTAGACCCTTCCAGAGCTGAGATATTGAAACTTAAAGTTTTGACCAGAAAAAAAAAATGACAGTGTTACCCCTTATGTTTTTTTTCGGGGGGTGAAAAATTAAGTTTCTCCAATCTTCTCAAAACTCTGGATTCTGATAGAGGGCCACGAGACATGGACCTGGGTGCAAAAATTGAGGCTCTAGACCCTTCCAGAGCTGAGATATTGAAACTTAAAGTTTTGACCAGAAAAAAAAATGACAGTATTACCCCTTATGTTTTTTTTTTCGGGGGGTGAAAAATTAAGTTACTCCAATCTTCTCAAAACTCTGGATTCTGATAGAGGGCCACGAGACATGGACCTGGGTGCAAAAATTGAGGCTCTAGACCCTTCCAGAGCTGAGATATTGAAACTTAAAGTTTTGACCAGAAAAAAAAATGACAGTGTTACCCCTTATGTTTTTTTTTCGGGGGGTGAAAAATTAAGTTTCTCCAATCTTCTCAAAACTCTGGATTCTGATAGAGGGCCACGAGACATGGACCTGGGTGCAAAATTTGAGGCTCTAGACCCTTCCAGAGCTGAGATATTGAAACTTAAAGTTTTGACCAGAAAAAAAATGACAGTGTTACCCCTTATGTTTTTTTTCGGGGGGTGAAAAATTAAGTTTCTCCAATCTTCTCAAAACTCTGGATTCTGATAGAGGGCCACGAGACATGGACCTGGGTGCAAAAATTGAGGCTCTAGACCCTTCCAGAGCTGAGATATTGAAACTTAAAGTTTTGACCAGAAAAGAAAAAATGACAGTGTTACCCCTTATGTTTTTTTTCGGGGGGTGAAAAATTAAGTTTCTCCAATCTTCTCAAAACTCTGGATTCTGATAGAGGGCCACGAGACTTCGACCAGCGCGCAAAAATGGAGGCTCTAGACCCTTCCAGAGCCGAGATATCGGATGTCAAAGTTTTGACCTGAAAAAAAAAACATAAGGGGTAACACTGTCGTTTTTGGCCGAAATTTTGACCCCCTCCGATCTTCTTGAAACTCTGGATTCTGACAGAGGGCCATGAGACTTCGACCAGCGCGCAAAAATGGAGGCTCTAGACCCTTCCAGAGCCGAGATATCGGATGTCAAAGTTTTGACCCGAAAAAAAAACCATAAGGGGTAACACTGTCGTTTTTGGCCGAAATTTTGACCCCCTCCGATCTTCTTGAAACTCTGGATTCTGACAGAGGGCCACGAGACTTCGACCAGCGCGCCAGAGTTTCAAGAAGATCGGAGGGGGTCAAAATTTCGGCCAAAAACGACAGTGTTACCCCTTATGTTTTTTTTTTCAGGTCAAAACTTTGACATCCGATATCTCGGCTCTGGAAGGGTCTAGAGCCTCCATTTTTGCGTGCTGGTCGAAGTCTCGTGGCCCTCTGTCAGAATCCAGAGTTTCAAGAAGATCGGAGGGGGTCAAAATTTCGGCCAAAAACGACAGTGTTACCCCTTATGTTTTTTTTTCAGGTCAAAACTTTGACATCCGATATCTCGGCTCTGGAAGGGTCTAGCGCTCCATTTTTGCGCGCTCGTCGAAGTCTCGTGGCCCTCTGTCAGAGTCCAGAGTTTCAAGAAGATCGGAGGGGGTCAAAATTTCGGCCAAAAACGACAGTGTTACCCCTTATGTTTTTTTTTTCAGGTCAAATCTTTCACATCCGATATCTCGGCTCTGGAAGGGTCTAGAGCCTCCATTTTTGCGCGCTGGTCGAAGTCTCGTGGCCCTCTGTCAGAATCCAGAGTTTCAAGAAGATCGGAGGGGGTCAAAATTTCGGCCAAAAATGACAGTGTTACCCCTTATGTTTTTTTTCGGGTCAAAACTTTGACATCCGATATCTCGGCTCTGGAAGGGTCTAGAGCCTCCATTTTTGCGCGCTGGTCGAAGTCTCGTGGCCCTCTGTCAGAATCCAGAGTTTCAAGAAGATCGGAGGGGGTCAAAATTTCGGCCAAAAACGACAGTGTTACCCCTTATGTTTTTTTTTCAGGTCAAAACTTTGACATCCGATATCTCGGCTCTGGAAGGGTCTAGAGCCTCCATTTTTGCGCGCTGGTCGAAGTCTCGTGGCCCTCTGTCAGAGTCCAGAGTTTCAAGAAGATCGGAGGGGGTCAAAATTTCGGCCAAAAACGACAGTGTTACCCCTTATGTGTTTTTTTTCAGGTCAAAACTTTGACATCCGATATCTCGGCTCTGGAAGGGTCTAGAGCCTCCATTTTTGCGCGCTGGTCGAAGTCTCGTGGCCCTCTGTCAGAATCCAGAGTTTCAAGAAGATCGGAGGGGGTCAAAATTTCGGCCAAAAACGACAGTGTTACCCCTTATGTTTTTTTTCGGGTCAAAACTTTGACATCCGATATCTCCGCTCTGGAAGGGTCTAGAGCCTCCATTTTTGCGCGCTGGTCGAAGTCTCGTGGCCCTCTGTCAGAATCCAGAGTTTCAAGAAGATCGGAGGGGGTCAAAATTTCGGCCAAAAACGACAGTGTTACCCCTTATGTTTTTTTTTCAGGTCAAAACTTTGACATCCGATATCTCGGCTCTGGAAGGGTCTAGAGCCTCCATTTTTGCGCGCTGGTCGAAGTCTCGTGGCCCTCTGTCAGAATCCAGAGTTTCAAGAAGATCGGAGGGGGTCAAAATTTCGGCCAAAAACGACAGTGTTACCCCTTATGTGTTTTTTTTTCGGGTCAAAACTTTGACATCTGATATCTCGGCTCTGGAAGGGTCTAGAGCCTCCATTTTTGCGCGCTGGTCGAAGTCTCGTGGCCCTCTGTCAGAATCCAGAGTTTCAAGAAGATTGGAGGGGGTCAAAATTTCGGCCAAAAACGACAGTGTTACCCCTTATGTTTTTTTTTTTCAGGTCAAAATTTTGACATCCGATATCTCGGCTCTGGAAGGGTCTAGAGCCTCCATTTTTGCGCGCTGGTCGAAGTCTCGTGGCCCTCTATCAGAATCCAGAGTTTCAAGAAGATCGGAGGGGGTCAAAATTTCGGCCAAAAACGACAGTGTTACCCCTTATGTTTTTTTTTTCAGGTCAAAACTTTGACATCCGATATCTCGGCTCTGGAAGGGTCTAGAGCCTCCATTTTTGCGCGCTGGTCGAAGTCTCGTGGCCCTCTGTCAGAATCCAGAGTTTCAAGAAGATCGGAGGGGGTCAAAATTTCGGCCAAAAACAACAGTGTTACCCCTTATGTTTTTTTTTCGGGTCAAAACTTTGACATCCGATATCTCGGCTCTGGAAGGGTCTAGAGCCTCCATTTTTGCGTGCTGGTCGAAGTCTCGTGGCCCTCTGTCAGAATCCAGAGTTTCAAGAAGATCGGAGGGGGTCAAAATTTCGGCCAAAAACGACAGTGTTACCCCTTATGTTTTTTTTTCGGGTCAAAACTTTGACATCCGATATCTCGGCTCTGGAAGGGTCTAGAGCCTCCATTTTTGCGCGCTGGTCGAAGTCTCGTGGCCCTCTGTCAGAGTCCAGAGTTTCAAGAAGATCGGAGGGGGTCAAAATTTCGGCCAAAAACGACAGTGTTGCCCCTTATGGTTTTTTTTTCAGGTCAAAACTTTGACATCCGATATCTCGGCTCTGGAAGGGTCTAGAGCCTCCATTTTTGCGCGCTGGTCGAAGTCTCGTGGCCCTCTGTCAGAATCCAGAGTTTCAAGAAGATCGAAGGGGGTCAAAATTTCGGCCAAAAACGACAGTGTTACCCCTTATGTTTTTTTTTTCGGGTCAAAACTTTGACATCCGATATCTCGGCTCTGGAAGGGTCTAGAGCCTCCATTTTTGCGCGCTGGTCGAAGTCTCGTGGCCCTCTGTCAGAATCCAGAGTTTCAAGAAGATCGGAGGGGGTCAAAATTTCGGCCAAAAACGACAGTGTTACCCCTTATGTTTTTTTTCGGGTCAAAACTTTGACATCCGATATCTCGGCTCTGGAAGGGTCTAGAGCCTCCATTTTTGCGCGCTGGTCGATGTCTCGTGGCCCTCTGTCAGAATCCAGAGTTTCAAGAAGATCGGAGGGGGTCAAAATTTCGGCCAAAAACGACAGTGTTACCCCTTATGTTTTTTTTTCGGGTCAAAACTTTGACATCCGATATCTCGGGTCTGGAAGGGTCTAGAGCCTCCATTTTTGCGCGCTGGTCGAAGTCTCGTGGCCCTCTGTCATAATCCAGAGTTTCAAGAAGATCGGAGGGGGTCAAAATTTCGGCCAAAAACGACAGTGTTACCCCTTATGTTTTTTTTTCAGGTCAAAACTTTGACATCCGATATCTCGGCTCTGGAAGGGTCTAGAGCCTCCATTTTTGCGCGCTGGTCGAAGTCTCGTGGCCCTCTGTCAGAATCCAGAGTTTCAAGAAGATCGGAGGGGGTCAAAATTTCAGCCAAAAACGACAGTGTTACCCCTTATGTTTTTTTTTTCGGGTCAAAACTTTGACATCCGATATCTCGGCTCTGGAAGGGTCTAGAGCCTCCATTTTTGCGCGCTGGTCGAAGTCTCGTGGCCCTCTGTCAGAGTCCAGAGTTTCAAGAAGATCGGAGGGGGTCAAAATTTCGGCCAAAAATGACAGTGTTACCCCTTATGTTTTTTTCAGGTCAAAACTTTGACATCCGATATCTCGGCTCTGGAAGGGTCTAGAGCCTCCATTTTTGCGCGCTGGTCGAAGTCTCGTGGCCCTCTGTCAGAATCCAGAGTTTCAAGAAGATCGGAGGGGGTCAAAATTTCGGCCAAAAACGACAGTGTTACCCCTTATGTTTTTTTTCGGGTCAAAACTTTGACATCCGATATCTCGGCTCTGGAAGGGTCTAGAGCCTCCATTTTTGCGCGCTGGTCGAAGTCTCGTGGCCCTCTGTCAGAATCCAGAGTTTCAAGAAGATCGGAGGGGGTCAAAATTTCGGCCAAAAACGACAGTGTTACCCCTTATGTTTTTTTTTCGGGTCAAAACTTTGACATCCGATATCTCGGCTCTGGAAGGGTCTAGAGCCTCCATTTTTGCGCGCTGGTCGAAGTCTCGTGGCCCTCTGTCAGAATCCAGAGTTTCAAGAAGATCGGAGGGGGTCAAAATTTCGGCCAAAAACGACAGTGTTACCCCTTATGTTTTTTTTTTCAGGTCAAAACTTTGACATCCGATATCTCGGCTCTGGAAGGGTCTAGAGCCTCAATTTTTGCGCGCTGGTCGTAGTCTCGTGGCCCTCTGTCAGAATCCAGAGTTTCAAGAAGATCGGAGGGGGTCAAAATTTCGGCCAAAAACGACAGTGTTACCCCTTATGTTTTTTTTTTCGGGTCAAAACTTTGACATCCGATATCTCGGCTCTGGAAGGGTCTAGAGCCTCCATTTTTGCGCGCTGGTCGAAGTCTCGTGGCCCTCTGTCAGAATCCAGAGTTTCAAGAAGATTGGAGGGGGTCAAAATTTCGGCCAAAAACGACAGTGTTACCCCTTATGTTTTTTTTTCAGGTCAAAATTTTGACATCCGATATCTCGGCTCTGGAAGGGTCTAGAGCCTCCATTTTTGCGCGCTGGTCGAAGTCTCGTGGCCCTCTGTCAGAATCCAGAGTTTCAAGAAGATCGGAGGGGGTCAAAATTTCGGCCAAAAACGACAGTGTTACCCCTTATGTTTTTTTTCGGGTCAAAACTTTGACATCCGATATCTCGGCTCTGGAAGGGTCTAGAGCCTCCATTTTTGCGCGCTGGTCGAAGTCTCGTGGCCCTCTGTCAGAGTCCAGAGTTTCAAGAAGATCGGAGGGGGTCAAAATTTCGGCCAAAAATGACAGTGTTACCCCTTATGTTTTTTTCAGGTCAAAACTTTGACATCCGATATCTCGGCTCTGGAAGGGTCTAGAGCCTCCATTTTTGCGCGCTGGTCGAAGTCTCGTGGCCCTCTGTCAGAATCCAGAGTTTCAAGAAGATCGGAGGGGGTCAAAATTTCGGCCAAAAACGACAGTGTTACCCCTTATGTTTTTTTTCGGGTCAAAACTTTGACATCCGATATCTCGGCTCTGGAAGGGTCTAGAGCCTCCATTTTTGCGCGCTGGTCGAAGTCTCGTGGCCCTCTGTCAGAATCCAGAGTTTCAAGAAGATCGGAGGGGGTCAAAATTTCGGCCAAAAACGACAGTGTTACCCCTTATGTTTTTTTTTCGGGTCAAAACTTTGACATCCGATATCTCGGCTCTGGAAGGGTCTAGAGCCTCCATTTTTGCGCGCTGGTCGAAGTCTCGTGGCCCTCTGTCAGAATCCAGAGTTTCAAGAAGATCGGAGGGGGTCAAAATTTCGGCCAAAAACGACAGTGTTACCCCTTATGTTTTTTTTTTCAGGTCAAAACTTTGACATCCGATATCTCGGCTCTGGAAGGGTCTAGAGCCTCAATTTTTGCGCGCTGGTCGTAGTCTCGTGGCCCTCTGTCAGAATCCAGAGTTTCAAGAAGATCGGAGGGGGTCAAAATTTCGGCCAAAAACGACAGTGTTACCCCTTATGTTTTTTTTTTCGGGTCAAAACTTTGACATCCGATATCTCGGCTCTGGAAGGGTCTAGAGCCTCCATTTTTGCGCGCTGGTCGAAGTCTCGTGGCCCTCTGTCAGAATCCAGAGTTTCAAGAAGATTGGAGGGGGTCAAAATTTCGGCCAAAAACGACAGTGTTACCCCTTATGTTTTTTTTTCAGGTCAAAATTTTGACATCCGATATCTCGGCTCTGGAAGGGTCTAGAGCCTCCATTTTTGCGCGCTGGTCGAAGTCTCGTGGCCCTCTGTCAGAATCCAGAGTTTCAAGAAGATCGGAGGGGGTCAAAATTTCGGCCAAAAACGACAGTGTTACCCCTTATGTTTTTTTTCGGGTCAAAACTTTGACATCCGATATCTCGGCTCTGGAAGGGTCTAGAGCCTCCATTTTTGCGCGCTGGTCGAAGTCTCGTGGCCCTCTGTCAGAATCCAGAGTTTCAAGAAGATCGGAGGGGTCAAAATTTCAGCCAAAAACGACAGTGTTACCCCTTATGTTTTTTTTTTCGGGTCAAAACTTTGACATCCGATATCTCGGCTCTGGAAGGGTCTAGAGCCTCCATTTTTGCGCGCTGGTCGAAGTCTCGTGGCCCTCTGTCAGAATCCAGAGTTTCAAGAAGATCGGAGGGGGTCAAAATTTCGGCCAAAAATGACAGTGTTACCCCTTATGTTTTTTTTTTTTCATGTCAAAACTTTGACGTCCGATATCTCGGCTCTGGAAGGGTCTAGAGCCTCCATTTTTGCGCGCTGGTCGAAGTCTCGTGGCCCTCTGTCAGAATCCAGAGTTTCAAGAAGATCGGAGGGGGTCAAAATTTCGGCCAAAAACGACAGTGTTACCCCTTATGTTTTTTTTTCAGGTCAAAACTTTGACATCCGATATCTCGGCTCTGGAAGGGTCTAGAGCCTCCATTTTTGCGGGCTGGTCGAAGTCTCGTGGCCCTCTGTCAGAATCCAGAGTTTCAAGAAAATCGGAGGGGGTCAAAATTTCGGCCAAAAACGACAGTGTTACCCCTTATGTTTTTTTTTCAGGTCAAAACTTTGACATCCGATATCTCGGCTCTGGAAGGGTCTAGAGCCTCCATTTTTGCGTGCTGGTCGAAGTCTCGTGGCCCTCTGTCAGAATCCAGAGTTTCAAGAAGATCGGAGGGGGTCAAAATTTCGGCCAAAAACGACAGTGTTACCCCTTATGTTTTTTTTTTTCGGGTCAAAACTTTGACATCCGATATCTCGGCTCTGGAAGGGTCTAGAGCCTCCATGTTTGCGCGCTGGTCGAAGTCTCGTGGCCCTCTGTCAGAATTCAGAGTTTCAAGAAGATCGGAGGGGGTCAAAATTTCGGCCAAAAACGACAGTGTTACCCCTTATGTTTTTTTTTTTCGGGTCAAAACTTTGACATCCGATATCTCGGCTCTGGAAGGGTCTAGAGCCTCCATTTTTGCGCGCTGGTCGAAGTCTCGTGGCCCTCTGTCAGAATCCAGAGTTTCCAGAGGATCGGAGGGGGTCAAAATTTCGGCCAAAAACGACAGTGTTACCCCTTATGTTTTTTTTCAGGGCAAAACTTTGACATCTGATATCTCGGCTCTGGAAGGGTCTAGAGCCTCCATTTTTGCGCGCTGGTCGAAGTCTCATGGCCCTCTGTCAGAATCCAGAGTTTCAAGAAGTTCGGAGGGGGTCAAAATTTCGGCCAAAAACGACAGTGTTACCCCTTATGTTTTTTTTTCAGGTCAAAACTTTGACATCCGATATCTCGGCTCTGGAAGGGTCTAGAGCCTCCATTTTTGCGCGCTGGTCGAAGTCTCGTGGCCCTCTGTCAGAATCCAGAGTTTCAAGAAGATCGGAGGGGGTCAAAATTTCGGCCAAAAACGACAGTGTTACCCCTTATGTTTTTTTTTTCAGGTCAAAACTTTGACATCCGATATCTCGGCTCTGGAAGGGTCTAGAGCCTCCATTTTTGCGCGCTGGTCGAATTCTCGTGGCCCTCTGTCAGAATCCAGAGTTTCAAGAAGATCGGAGGGGTTCAAAATTTCTGCCAAAAACGACAGTGTTACCCCTTATGTTTTTTTTTCATGTCAAAACTTTGACATCCGATATCTCGGCTCTGGAAGGGTCTAGAGCCTCCATTTTTGCGCGCTGGTCGAAGTCTCGTGGCCCTCTGTCAGAATCCAGAGTTTCAAGAAGATCGGAGGGGGTCAAAATTTCGGCCAAAAACGACAGTGTTACCCCTTATGTTTTTTTTTCAGGTCAAAACTTTGACATCCGATATCTCGGCTCTGGAAGGGTCTAGAGCCTCCATTTTTGCGCGCTGGTCGAAGTCTCGTGGCCCTCTGTCAGAATCCAGAGTTTCAAGAAGATCGGAGGGGGTCAAAATTTCGGCCAAAAACGACAGTGTTACCCCTTATGTGTTTTTTTTTCGGGTCAAAACTTTGACATCCGATATCTCGGCTCTGGAAGGGTCTAGAGCCTCCATTTTTGCGCGCTGGTCGAAGTCTCGTGGCCCTCTGTCAGAATCCAGAGTTTCAAGAAGATTGGAGGGGGTCAAAATTTCGGCCAAAAACGACAGTGTTACCCCTTATGTTTTTTTTTTTCAGGTCAAAATTTTGACATCCGATATCTCGGCTCTGGAAGGGTCTAGAGCCTCCATTTTTGCGCGCTGGTCGAAGTCTCGTGGCCCTCTATCAGAATCCAGAGTTTCAAGAAGATCGGAGGGGGTCAAAATTTCGGCCAAAAACGACAGTGTTACCCCTTATGTTTTTTTTTTCAGGTCAAAACTTTGACATCCGATATCTCGGCTCTGGAAGGGTCTAGAGCCTCCATTTTTGCGCGCTGGTCGAAGTCTCGTGGCCCTCTGTCAGAATCCAGAGTTTCAAGAAGATCGGAGGGGGTCAAAATTTCGGCCAAAAACGACAGTGTTACCCCTTATGTTTTTTTTTCGGGTCAAAACTTTGACATCCGATATCTCGGCTCTGGAAGGGTCTAGAGCCTCCATTTTTGCGTGCTGGTCGAAGTCTCATGGCCCTCTGTCAGAATCCAGAGTTTCAAGAAGATCGGAGGGGGTCAAAATTTCGGCCAAAAACGACAGTGTTACCCCTTATGTTTTTTTTTCGGGTCAAAACTTTGACATCCGATATCTCGGCTCTGGAAGGGTCTAGAGCCTCCATTTTTGCGCGCTGGCCGAAGTCTCGTGGCCCTCTGTCAGAGTCCAGAGTTTCAAGAAGATCGGAGGGGGTCAAAATTTCGGCCCAAAACGACAGTGTTACCCCTTATGGTTTTTTTTTTCAGGTCAAAACTTTGACATCCGATATCTCGGCTCTGGAAGGGTCTAGAGCCTCCATTTTTGCGCGCTGGTCGAAGTCTCGTGGCCCTCTGTCAGAATCCAGAGTTTCAAGAAGATCGGAGGGGGTCAAAATTTCGGCCAAAAACGACAGTGTTACCCCTTATGTTTTTTTTTTCAGGTCAAAACTTTGACATCCGATATCTCGGCTCTGGAAGGGTCTAGAGCCTCCATTTTTGCGCGCTGGTCGAAGTCTCGTGGCCCTCTGTCAGAATCCAGAGTTTCAAGAAGATCGGAGGGGGTCAAAATTTCGGCCAAAAACGACAGTGTTACCCCTTATGTTTTTTTTCGGGTCAAAACTTTGACATCCGATATCTCGGCTCTGGAAGGGTCTAGAGCCTCCATTTTTGCGCGCTGGTCGAAGTCTCGTGGCCCTCTGTCAGAATCCAGAGTTTCAAGAAGATCGGAGGGGGTCAAAATTTCGGCCAAAAACGACAGTGTTACCCCTTATGTTTTTTTTTCGGGTCAAAACTTTGACATCCGATATCTCGGGTCTGGAAGGGTCTAGAGCCTCCATTTTTGCGTGCTGGTCGAAGTCTCATGGCCCTCTGTCATAATCCAGAGTTTCAAGAAGATCGGAGGGGGTCAAAATTTCGGCCAAAAACGACAGTGTTACCCCTTATGTTTTTTTTTCAGGTCAAAACTTTGACATCCGATATCTCGGCTCTGGAAGGGTCTAGAGCCTCCATTTTTGCGCGCTGGTCGAAGTCTCGTGGCCCTCTGTCAGAATCCAGAGTTTCAAGAAGATCGGAGGGGGTCAAAATTTCAGCCAAAAACAACAGTGTTACCCCTTATGTTTTTTTTTTCGGGTCAAAACTTTGACATCCGATATCTCGGCTCTGGAAGGGTCTAGAGCCTCCATTTTTGCGCGCTGGTCGAAGTCTCGTGGCCCTCTGTCAGAGTCCAGAGTTTCAAGAAGATCGGAGGGGGTCAAAATTTCGGCCAAAAATGACAGTGTTACCCCTTATGTTTTTTTTCAGGTCAAAACTTTGACATCCGATATCTCGGCTCTGGAAGGGTCTAGAGCCTCCATTTTTGCGCGCTGGTCGAAGTCTCGTGGCCCTCTGTCAGAATCCAGAGTTTCAAGAAGATCGGAGGGGGTCAAAATTTCGGCCAAAAACGACAGTGTTACCCCTTATGTTTTTTTTTTTCAGGTCAAAACTTTGACATCCGATATCTCGGCTCTGGAAGGGTCTAGAGCCTCAATTTTTGCGCGCTGGTCGTAGTCTCGTGGCCCTCTGTCAGAATCCAGAGTTTCAAGAAGATCGGAGGGGGTCAAAATTTCGGCCAAAAACGACAGTGTTACCCCTTATGTTTTTTTTCGGGTCAAAACTTTGACATCCGATATCTCGGCTCTGGAAGGGTCTAGAGCCTCCATTTTTGCGCGCTGGTCAAAGTCTCGTGGCCCTCTGTCAGAATCCAGAGTTTCAAGAAGATCGGAGGGGGTCAAAATTTCGGCCAAAAACGACAGTGTTACCCCTTATGTTTTTTTTTCGGGTCAAAACTTTGACATCCGATATCTCGGCTCTGGAAGGGTCTAGAGCCTCCATTTTTGCGCGCTGGTCGAAGTCTCGTGGCCCTCTGTCAGAATCCAGAGTTTCAAGAAGATCGGAGGGGGTCAAAATTTCGGCCAAAAACGACAGTGTTACCCCTTATGTTTTTTTTTTTCAGGTCAAAACTTTGACATCCGATATCTCGGCTCTGGAAGGGTCTAGAGCCTCCATTTTTGCGCGCTGGTCGAAGTCTCGTGGCCCTCTGTCAGAATCCAGAGTTTCAAGAAGATCGGAGGGGGTCAAAATTTCGGCCAAAAACGACAGTGTTACCCCTTATGTTTTTTTTTTTCAGGTCAAAACTTTGACATCCGATATCTCGGCTCTGGAAGGGTCTAGAGCCTCAATTTTTGCGCGCTGGTCGTAGTCTCGTGGCCCTCTGTCAGAATCCAGAGTTTCAAGAAGATCGGAGGGGGTCAAAATTTCGGCCAAAAACGACAGTGTTACCCCTTATGTTTTTTTTTTTTCGGGTCAAAACTTTGACATCCGATATCTCGGCTCTGGAAGGGTCTAGAGCCTCCATTTTTGCGCGCTGGTCGAAGTCTCGTGGCCCTCTGTCAGAATCCAGAGTTTCAAGAAGATCGGAGGGGGTCAAAATTTCGGCCAAAAACGACAGTGTTACCCCTTATGTTTTTTTTCAGGTCAAAACTTTGACATCCGATATCTCGGCTCTGGAAGGGTCTA